>CAKNXH010056099.1:0-79060 GCA_932178445.1 Andricus quercusramuli | reverse complement strand
TTGAAGTGCGTTTAGTTTTAGCAGAAATTTTCTTAAGATGAAGATTGGACAGGAGGGAGAAAAATCGGAAACAGGATCAGATGTTAGATAATTGAATTTGTTTGAATTATCATCAACGAACTAAGAGAATGGAGAAAAATGTAAGGCTATTAATATCTTGGAGATTATAGTTATGAGTGGAATGAAATGATATAGGCACATGGACACTTAAGCAGGTGATAACTGAGAAAGGATCACTAACCAAAGCATCATTCCAAATATCCCAAGCAGAAAGAGGAAACAGGCTGACAGGAATAAATGGGAGGTCAAGCCTAGATTGAGGACTACCTGGACGACTTTCAAATGTAGATTTTCCATTATTCAAACAAATAAGATCAAACTGAATTAAGGAATTTGATAGTTCGTTATCATTAGAATCTTTATATATATTACAATATGGCAATGGTCGACAAAATTTACTTATGTGGCCATACCTTGAAATGCGCAAACACATTTTCTCCGGAATAATATATTTGCTGAGAATACTCGGGATTCCATATACGGCAAATATATCAGGTGGGATATTTCCTTTTATAGGTCAATAAGACCGAAGATGAAAGAATCATATTATCTTGACCAGAGGTAAGATCTGTAAATTTTCTGTTGAGAAGTCGGACTTCTGAAAGAGAAACCTTGTTACGATCGGATCCTAGGATTTAAACATGATCAAAAACGTCTTGCTCAGCGAGATCTAAAGGCAGATCACAAATAACACCTTGGCATATGATAAAACTTACGGTCATAAATACAATTAAACGTTTAACACGAAGGAAGCTACAATCCAAAATCTTACTGTCATCCTTATTAGTTGTAAGGAAGACCAAACGCTTTCCAAAATTAGTACGACAGACGCCCAAAATTGAGGGCCCATAGGAGTTATTAAATTACCGGCGAAAGGTCATAGAAGTCCGATTTTCGTTAGATTTGTCAGAATTGGGATCACGTTGGATGACTTTTAGAGGACTCCCTTACAAATCACTATAAAGATGTTGGAAGTTATCAGAGATCCGGTTCCAGGGGAACTACTAGGGAATGATATCAGAATCAAATTCAGATTGAAATTCCATGTTCGCATTCAAGGAGTTGTCACCATAAAGAGGAAGATTGCAAGAAGAAGGATCAACCAAGGCCTCAACACTGTTCTTTTTGTTCACTGTTTACTGTTTACATGGAAGGTCGGAGAAAATAGTATATTGCGTATCAAGTGGGAGGCGACAGTCTTTTCGCACGAGTCACGAAATAGGTCTCATACGAGAAATTCATGATACTTTTTGTAACAAAATCATGACAAGGTAGTAAGTTCCATCGAAGGTGACGTGAGAAGGACCGTGAAAGGTCCAGAGTGAAACCCCGGTAAAGGTGCAGGGGGCGGAGCCTACCGCTGAGAAAACATCAATTCTGATTGTATAATTTTTTCGATTTTTCTCGCAGCAAATCCAAATCGCTTTGCGGATTTCAGGAGATGTGCACTGAAACTCTCCACTTCCCTCCACATCCGACATTTTTGCCAATTTTCCACTGTTTTGCAATTAAGACGTGATATCGATGAGGTTATAAGCACTTATTGATTTTTCAGCTCGTTCTGCTCTAACGCAAGAGCATTTTTTCATTTATCCAATTTTAATTTTCGCGGAACTTTGATTAGAGCAGCTGCTGCTACGTAGCGGCTGCAAGCTTCCCTATCACTAGGTGGCGAAACGAGTACGCTACAGTTATCGCTGAAAACATCAAACCTTGTCTATATTCATCTAACTATCTCCATTTCAACTGTTGTGAAATGTGAGAATGCTTATGAAAAGACCCCTTTTCGTGATTGTAACGTGACGGCACTCCAAAAAAGAGTCATTTCGTGCGTATTCATTCACATCGTTCGAAATAGGCCATTTTTACATGCAGTCCGTAAGCATGAAACACGCCGTTTTCATGATAGTGTTGTGAAATAGTATATTGCATTACAAGTGGTAGGCGAAGGCCTTTTCGTGACAAGTGCAGTGTTTTTAGGACGAGTCGTAGGTGAGGGCACCGAAGGTGCCCGAACCGAAGACGAGTCTAAAAACACTGCACGAGTCAAGAAAAGGGCCTACCACGAGACATGCACGAAACTTTTTACAAGATGATGAAAAGCGTGAAAAAAACGTTACCTGATCGAAGTTGCGGGGGAGCGGTCCAGGGCGCAGCCCTGGTGGGGGTGCAGGGGGCGAAACGTCTTAAAAAAACCAAATCATAAGTTAAAATAATGATAACAACCGAACAAACGCGTGACAGCATTCATAAATAAGGTTATAAAAGCCGGTAGCCTCTCCGCCGCTAGGTGCGCTATAGTTGCTCAAGTCAAAGTTGCGGGAAAATTTAAATTGTATAAATGAAAAATTACTTTTTCAATAAAAATTACTAATAAAAGTTTACAGTTTACTCATAAAAAAATGTTATCAGTTTGAAAAGATAAAATTTAATATTTTAAGTACTCATTAGTTTTTATAGCGTATAGTATATATTTCTGCACGTTAAGCCGCGAGACGAGCGTGCTACAGTTGTCGCTGAAAACATAGACCCATTTCCGTCTTTATCCAACTATCTTCCTTTCACTTACTGTGAAAATGTGGAATGCTTACGAAAAGAGGCCTTTTCGTAAGCATTCCTCATTTCGTACGTTCTTTATTCGCATTGTTCGAAATGCGCCACATTACATACAGATCATAAGTACGAAAAGACGCCATTTTCATGATAGTGTTGTAAAAATGAATTTATAACTATGTATACAAACCAAATACAGAGTCGTTGTCCAATAGAGTTCTATTGAGTTCAGTCATTTCTGTACCGTGAGATGTAATGGAAGGAGCTTCATAGCGTCTGGCTGGCTTCACTAATGTTGTTGTCACTGTCGTTGGTGGATTAATAGCAGTAATCAAAGACTTTTCTTGTTCTCCAAGTCCATGATGTTCCAAGGAACCAACATCGTGATTTTTTTCATGCTGCAGGAACGTTTGTCTACGGCGACAATAGAAAACGCAAAGAGTCATTGCCACCAGAAGGAAGAGAAGTGCTGCTACACCAATACCTAGAGCAAGTGGCAAACTGATAATGGAATCCCTTTCAGCGGATGTATCGCCTATGATAACTACTGTTACATTTTCTTGAGCTGATCCTCCTGGACTCTGGGCTATGCATGCGTAATCTCCCTTGTCTGCTAATGTTACGTCAGGAACGGTCAAATTGGTCCAGCCGTTGATCCCTGTTAAATAATAACCTTTTTCACTGCCGCCACTGTGGCGTCTCGTTGAATTGTTCAAAACCCGCGATCGATGAACCCAAATAATTTGCGGTAGAGGTATTCCAACAGCTAAACAATTCAGCATCACATCGTCTCCTATTTCCGCTTGAACTATTGTGGTGCTTGGAATTATAGTCTTGATTCTCGGTTGACAAGCAAATTGGTCGCTGCTCACCTCATCCCACATCTTCCCGGCGAGGTTTAGTGGCTGCTTGCATGTTGTTGGCTTTGTATAAAGCTTGTTCTCAATCATCCAGTCTCTTAGTTTTTTCAAATGGCAGTTGCAGTTCCATGGATTATTGTGAAGCTCCAAGCTGCCCAGCTTAGGAAGCTTGTCAAAAGTAATCAACTTGATATTACTGAGATTGTTTCCGTCCAGAGTTAAAGTTTGGAGACCAGGCAGTTTGTGGAAAGTTTTTTCACCAACCCGGTCTATTTGATTGTTTGACAAGACAACTCTTTGCAGAAAAGTCAAATTATCAAAGAGACCATTTTCTAGGGTTTCGAGATGATTGTGATTAAGAAGCAATACTCGAAGCCGCTGCGTCTCGGAAAACGTTCCCGCATACAGGTGTTTAATTTTGTTTCCCGAGAGATCGATCTCTATCACAATCTTGAGCCCCCTGAAGGCTTTTGCGTGTATCGACTCTAAGCCACACTCCCTCAAAGATAGTCTTTGTAAATTCACCAAATTAACTTTACTGAAGGCCTCCTCGTGCAAATTTTGAATTCGATTTCCGGTTAAATCCAAACTTTGTATTTCCGATGACAGAGAGTCGGGAATATGACTTAGGTTCTGCCGCATACAGTCTGCTGTCTTTCTACCAGAAACCCATTTGCATTTGCATGGTGGGAGACATTCCCAATCTTCTTGTCCAACACAATTTCTTACGAAAAGCAACAGCAGCAGCTGCTGCAGTAAACCCAAGCAAAGCCAGTGGTTTTTTCTCTTTGGCTCCATTTTTGAAAGTAACCTGAAACAAAGAAACTTTGTTAACAATTTTATCGTGGAATTTTATGTGGTAATTTTATGAATATTGTGTGATTGTGTGAAGATTTCTGATGAAGGAATTCCAAACGAATATACCAAATTACATACACTGACGCTAAGTCTGAAATAAAAACAAAACTAAAGTAATTCTTTATTTGAATAACTTTTTTTTTTTAATTTCACTTGAAAATAGTTTTTACTTCAAACCTAGATAGGAATACTAGGGTATCCATTGAAAAAATCAACATTCCTCTACTGAAAGTTTTAGTATTAAAATGTATATATTTTAATGAAATAATTTAACCCCAATGTTTATTGTTTTACTTAAAGATTTGTTTGAACTTCTGCAAGACACTGAAAGATACATGGAACTTTAAAAAGGTGGCAGTTCATTCGTTCGTAGCCGAAATTTCTTATTTTTTTATTTTTTTACATTTTACTTTTTTACGAAGAGTACTTCTCTGTGTGATGGAGAAAATAAATTGTTAAATTTTTATATAAAATTGAATTTTAACGAATACATTATCAGGGAAGAAAAACTTGTCATTTTCTTGTTCAATTTTTTTTCTTGCACTCTTTTTTAGTGACAATTTCCAAGAAAATTTAAATTTGAGCACTCTTCTTCACAATGAAGTTAAGTATTGCCCACAAAAAGAATTTAAGGCAATAAATAAAAATTCTAGTTGCATAACTATTGACAGATTTTCGTATTTCATAAAAAAACAGTTATCACACGCATATCCACGAAAAATATAATAATCTTCCTTCACTCCTTAAGAGGGCTGGGGACACCCGTGGGAATTCCGAGTTGAGTGTGCGAGAGAGACAGAAATATGATAAGCACGCCCTAAAGGGTGGAGCTTGTTAGTGAAAAAAAAATTTCGACAGCCAACCACCGTAGGAATATTTTCAGGAAAAAAGGGTACATCGGAAAAAAGTGGGAAAAAAATTTCCTGCAATAAAGTCATTATCAGGGGACAGTCGGCATGGGTCCGGCATTGTCTGGAAACCGGTAACCTTGCGGCAGGGGGTAGATTGTCGAGCGGACGGCTTTTGGCCTGGCGCGACATTCCCATTGTTTGAGATTAGACACAGCGCAGAAAAATCAAAATTTTGTATAATATTTCTTAACTAAATTTTAATAGACTGCATTAGTTTCGTTATATTATTACGACTACATCAAACAAAGATTGAAAAAAAATCGATTAATATTTTCGATCATAGTTTACTTTCAAGACTTATTTCCTTTTCAATTATGTTTAAAAATCCCTTCCACGTTATCCGTTTATGAATTCAGGCATTCCACACAAGTAATAATTGTCAAAAATAGTTTCTGATATAGTCGCCGCACGAAGTCGAAAAATCCAAAATTGGAAATGAAATTTTGCATTATACTAGAAAAAAGCGTTTTGTATTGAAATCTTACTTTTTAAATGTAAAAAAATTGTTACAAACCGAGAAATCAGTCTTCAACAGTAGGGTAACTTTGACGAAGCATATTTTCAAGATCATCGATATTTATTAAATTTTGAAAAAAATTCTTTCTACCCTATGTATTTACGAATTTAGTGAAAATTTGGAAATAAATTCTGCATTATACTGCAAAAAAACCTTTTTATTGAAATCTTACTTTTTACTTGTAAAATAATAGTTTCAAACCGAGAAATCAGTCTTCAAAAGTAGGGTAACTTTGACCAAGCATATTTTGAATATCATCAATTTTTATTAAATTTTGACAAATTGTATTTCCACCTTATTTATTCACGAAACCAGGCATACCACATACGCTTGAGTTGTTAACAATGGTTATACATATTATAAAGCCGCAAGAAGTTGAAACACAAAGTTTGAAATGTTGAAAATACTTTAACTGTATTTTCGTCTAATCGAAACATTTCATTGGGATAGTTTCACAATATATTCGATATTCAATGAAAATTTGGAGTTAACTTTTGCATTATAATAGAAAAAAATCTTTTTGAATTGAAATCTTACTTTGTGAATGTAAAATGATAGTTCCAAGCCTAGAAGTCAGTCTTCAAAAGTAGGGTAACTTTGACAAAGAATATTTTTAATATCATCAATATTTATTGAATTTCAAGTAATATTTCTTGTACCTTATTTATTGACGAATTCAGTGAAAATTTGGAAATAAATTTTGCATTATGCTACAAAAAAAGCGTTCTGCAATGAAATCTTACTTTTTACTTGTAAAATAATTTTGTGGAAAAAATTTTCTTTTTCATCAGAAATTCAATTATTTAGGTAGAGAATGCATATTTTGTATTATAAATTCAACTTTGTTATCAAAAATTAGTCTTTATGACTTAAAAATTCAACATTTTGGATGAGCATTTTTTTTATTGACTGAAAAATCTTCCGTGGTTGAAAATCGAACTCTTTCATTGAAAATTTGTATTTTTTGGTTCAATTCAACAGTTTTTTGTTGAAAATAGAAATAGTTTTTGGTGAAATTATAAACTTTTTTTTCAATATAACAATAACTTTTTTTGTTGAAAACTAATTTTCTTCTATTGAAGAACTATTTTGTTGCTTGCGGCTTTATAATATGTATAACCATTGTCAACAACTATAGCGTATGTGGTATGCCTGGATTCGTGAATGAATAAGGTAGAAGGACTATTTGACAAAATTTAATAAAAATGTATGATATTCAAAATATGCTTGGTCAAAGTTACCCTACTTTTGAAGACTGATTTCTCGGTTTGTAACTGTCATTTTACATCCACAAAGTAAGATTTCAATACAAAACAATTTTCTTCTATTATAATGCAAAAGCTAACTCCAAATTTTCACTGAATATCGATTATATTGTGGAACTATCCCAATAAAATGTTTCGATTAGACGAAAATTCAGTCAGAGTATTTTCAACATTTCAAACTTTGTGTTTCAACTTCTTGCGGCATTATAATATGTATAACCATTGTTAACAACTATAGCGTATGTAGTATGCCTGATTTCGTAAATACATAAGGTAGAAGTACAATTTGTCAAAATTGAATAAAAATTGATGACATTCAAAATATGATATGATTGGTGCCAGATGTGATTTACAGTTAGCGTGGGCCCTAGAACTTGCCGGGGTGAGGTAAGGGGTATGCATTGCAGTGAGTACAATAGCGTGGGCGTGCCTACATGTCTCCTCAATATTTGGCCGCCAGGATCGGTAGTTACTTGCCTTGAATTTGCTCAATGCAGACACTTTGTTTGCACATGTTTTCTCATATTTATTTAAGAGAAATTATTTAATTAGATACATAAATTTGTAGATAGAATGTCAATCTATGCTAAGCATTTCGAAAATTTCTGAAGTAATCATTACAGGCTGAGAAATTAGTCTTCAAAAGTAGGGTAACTTTGACCGAGCATATTTTAAAAATAAGAAATGTTTTTAAAAATTGGATAAATTATTGGCATAGCTCATTATGTTCTGAATCCAGACATACCACACAAGTCATATTTTTCTCTATAGTTTCCAAGGAACTATTGGCAAACGATCACCTTACAAAAGCTCATGTCCCCAGCCCTCTTAAGATAAGAAAATTTAACCCTTACCTGCCACTGTGGAGTGGATTATACCCCAGGCTTTTTTTTTTAATTTTAAGTACCTAAACGTGAAGGAAATCGCTTTACATCAATATTTGTCAATAACTCGAGATTGCCAGTACCTATTCAAGGCATTGGCATAGCGCTGCACTAGATTACGCGTCTGTGGTAACTGTTCGAAATTGCGTGGGGTGTCAATATTGAAAAATATTGAAAATATGAATTTTTTTGTAAAAATGGTCACTTTTTCTTTTTTTTTTTGCTTCTGCACATTTTTTAGTGCACTTGCATTTAATTTTTGGCTATATCACCTATATGATCTTTTAAAGTAATTTTTTCAGAAGTTCCATAGCAATTTTCTAAGAAAAATATCCAACAGTTAATTTTGATTGCAGTTTTTATGGTTGGGGTAGCCGACACCCCAGTGTGGCAAGCGTGTTACTCCGTGGAGGTATGGCAAGCAAGTGTTAACAAAAGGTATTTTATGTAGAAAAAATGCCAAGACGGAATGTGACACAATTACGAATTCGTGTTTACTAAAAGCATCTCAGGTTCTTTTAAAATAATATTTACTGAAAAAATAACTAATGACAGCCCCCCTTTTTTTAAAGATAATTAGAGATGTAATCTTAATATTGTAACAAAAAAAGTCAATAGCTAATTTGTATCGACCTGTATTGACCCCACAGTAAAAAAATATGTTTTTCTTCAATCTTAACCTAAATTAATTCTGTAGTTAAAGCTTGTAGTTCTAAAAACGAATAAAGTATATCTTGTATTTCTCTCATTTAAATACAAATTTGAGGGGTTCCATTCAAAATAAATTCTGGTTGAAATAACCGTAACCTCGAGTTAGATATGAACGAAAAAGAAATTATAATTGTTTTAACCAGAAGTCTGGTTGATTTAACTATATTTTACTTGTTTGCAAGCCAAAAACGATTTTCATAAGTACAGTAGAAGTCCGATAAGTTTCTCATTTCGGGGCTGTAGGGGCGGAAAATTCCAGGAATTCCGGACTTATCGGATTCCCCCTCTAGTAGCACGATATTAGGTGCGCGCATGCGTAAGAATGATGCGCAAATCATAAGCAAAATAGCAGACGTAGTGGGAGAACCCCAATTAGTGTGCGTGCCGTGCGTGTGATGACGTTTTAAGGGGAGTGTACACTTATCGGACGGCAACTTATCGGACTTGTACTGTAGGCCTGTGAAGTTCATAATTTCGATAGTAATTACGTGTTAATGTCGGCAACAACAACTTTTTGCCATGTATCTTTTTTTTTAATATTCTAATTCAAACAAAACTAGGGGCGGGAACAAAAAACCAATAATCGATCACTCGACGACATCTCGAGTACAGGGAAATTTTTATTAGACTTTTTGTTGGAACTATTTCAGGGGATCCCAGAACTCTGATCAGAACTCCTGGAACTCTCAAAATTTCGAATTTTAAAATTTGTTGGGTAATGTGTAAAATGTAGGTTTTTGGATTTTGAGTTTATCGGAAAATTTTATTAGACTTTTTGTCAGAACTATTCCGGGGGCTACCAGAACTCTGATCAGATCACCTGGAACTCTCAAAATTTCGAATTTAAAAATTTGTTGTGTATGTGTAAAATGTTGTAGGTTTTTGGATTTTGAGTTTATCGGAAAATTTCATTAGACTTTTTGTTAGAACTATTCCGGGGGCTACCAGAACTATCAGAACACCTGGAACTCTCAAAATTTCGAATTTAAAAATTTGTTGTGTATGTGTAAAGTGTTGTAGGTTTTTGGATTTTGAGTTTATCAGAAAATTTTATTCGAATTTTTGTAGAACCATTCCGGGAGCTACCAAAACTCTGATCAGAACTCCTGGAACTCTCAAAATTTCGAATTTCATAATTTGTTGGGTTTGTGTAAAATGTTGTAGGTTTTTGGATTTTGAGTTTACCGAAAAATGTTATTAGACTTTTTTGTAGAACTATTCTGGGGGCTACCAGAACTCCGATTAGAACTCCTGGAACTGTGAAAATTTCGAATTTCAAAATTTGCTGGGTATGTGTAAAGTGTTGTAGGTTTTTGGATTTTGAGTTTATCGGAAGATTTTATTAGACTTTTTGTAGAGCCAATTTCGGGGGATACCAAAACTCTGATCAGAACTCCTGGAACTCTGAAAATTTCGAATTTCATCATTTGTTGGGTATGTGTAAAATGTTGTAGGTTTTTGGATTTTGAATTTATCGGAAAATTTTATTCGAATTTTTGTAGAACCATTCCGGGGGCTACCAAAACTCGGATCAGAACTCCTGGAACTCTCAAAATTTCGAATTTCATAATTTGTTGGGTATGTGTAAAATGTCAACGGCGATACCACGCTGAAAACACCAGTTCCCGTTAGATCACTGAAGTTAAGCAGTGTTGGGCGCGGTTAGTAATTGGATGGGTGACCGTTCGGGGAATACTGCGTGTTGTTGACCCGTCGTGGGTGTGGTGGACCCACACTGGTAGTATTTATCCACCTAGAAACACTACCCGAATCGGGTAGTGAGGCAATGAACTTTCGAGTTCGAAATGCTAATCAATTTTTTTTTATGTGTAAAATGTCGTAGGTTTTTGGATTTTGAGTTTACCGAAAAATATTATTAGACTTTTTTGTAGAACTATTCAGGGGGCTACCAGAACTCTGATCAGAAATCCTGGAACTCTCAAAATGTCCAATTTCAAATTTTTTGGGTATGTGTTGTAGGTTTTTGGATTTTGAGTTTACCGAAAAATGTTATGAGACTTTTTTGTAGAAGTATTCAGGGGGCTACCAGAACTCTGATGAGAACTCCTGGAACTTTCAAAATTTTCAATTTCAAAATTTGTTGGGTATGTGTAAAGTGTTGCAGGTTTTTGGATTTTGAGTTTATCGGAATATTGTATTGGACTTTTTGTAAAAACTCTGGAACTCTTTTGGAAATACAGGAATATTAAAAAAAAGTTGATTTTTTAAAAGTGGGGGGCTGGCTATATTTTTTGAAATTTGTTTTGGGTCTAATTTTTGGGAACTATTTTCAATAAGTATCAGGAACTCTAGAACTATGCTAAATCTTCCCAGAACTCTAAAAAAATCTTTATTTTTCGAATAGTGCGAGGGAACATGAACTTGGCAATTTTGAAAAATCCATTTTCAGAGTATTTATACGCCGGAACTATTTCTAAAAGTTATCAGGAACTGCAGAACTATTCAAAAGGATGTCAGAACTCTAAAAAAAAATTCGAAATTTTGAAACTGTGGGGGCAAAGTTCACACGCATGCCTGACATGGACCGTTTAAGGTTGGCAACGTACGGCCCTTTCCATTCCGAGCAACCTTACCAGGACCTGGTAGTGCCCTGATTCAAATTTCTACACGGGTAATGTATAGAGGAATGAAATCGCCGTAGGGTAACAAAGATTATCCGCTGGACTCTGTTAAAAGGAATCACGTTACTTAAGCAGTAACGTGCTGCCTTAATTTATGTACTTGAAGGAAACAATAGAAAAATACTGAATAATATTACGATGACTGAATATGTGATACTACGATAGCTGAACAATGATACAGAAGAAAGAAAAGAGTGCTGTTTGATGAGATTAAAAAATTGTTGACTCGTTTTGTATTCATAACTAAAAGGATAATAAATCCTTCATGTTTGATTTAAAATGCTGACGCATCAATCCAGTTCTAAAGTGAAGAAAGAAACCGATAATTTGTGATATATCTTAGTAGAACATACCGTGCGCTAGGCGCGCGGAAATTCTGTTCTTTTGTTACTTCAGAACACTCAAATTTAAATCCATTCAAATGTGAATTAAGATTTATTAAAGTATTTTTCAATGAATTTTTGAATTGAATTATTCATAAAATATAGATAAATTAGAAGCAATTGTGTTTAAAGCAATTAAATTAGAAGCTCGTGTGATTGTAACCCTCGCTTCGCTCGGGCGACAAGTACACACTCGTCAAAATAGCCTCCTTTACGCCCTTGATACACAATGTACTATTTTTAGATTACTTCCAATTCGATCGAAAGATTGACCTTGCGATTTGTTGATTGTCATTGCAAATGCTACTTTTACTGGAAATTGTCTCCTTTTGAATGAAAATGGATAAGTATTTTCACAGTGCAGTGTTATGCGATTGAGATAAGCGATTTTGCCCGCTCTACTGTCTGTCAAAATTTCACATCGCAAAACATTGGGAGAAAAGTTTAATACGAGCAATCTAGTCCAATTGCAAAGTCCTTCACTTATGCTTAGATTTCTTATCAGTTGCCTGAAGTGACCACCCAAAACAACAAAAAGTCCGCCAAATGGCAAATCATTAGACATGAAATCACGCAATATTCTGTCCTTGACTTCGAGCGCAAAACGTGCTGCGATCGGTGCTTCGTCCCAAACGAATAAGTCTACTTCTTTGAATCTTTTTCCTTCTTTCAGGGAGCACAGCGCAAAAGGAGCACAAAAAAAGGGGAAATAGGGTTGTTTTCTCACGAAAAAGGGGAAAATAGGGGAAAGATTAAACATTTATTTTCATATGTCGAAAAGAACAATCTTTTTGCAAGACATGTTACATTTTTAATAATTATCAATGATTTTTCAATGATTTCTGCCATTAAAGATTTATTTTTAAAAATTGGATGTACTTAGATCGTTGGAAATCCATCCAGAGTGATATAAAAAAGTGACAGAAAAAATAAAATTAGTTAAATACAAACTTTTAATATGTTTAACATCGTTCTCATAAATATTTTTTCCCAAGATTTGTCATTTCATCCTTACTATAATTAATACTTTCAATGTAAATTTAAAACTAAACTCTTCAGTAGAGCGAAGTAAAAATGCTAAAAATTAATCGAAACTTTTGAGCTGAGGGATAACAATTTCTGGGGCGACATCCAAAACAAGTTAAGAAAACATTTTGAAAACGGCTGAATCTTCTGTTCTCTTTCTTAAATTTACAATTAAAAATTTTTTCAAATAAAGAAAATGTTGCCTTATTTAAAAAACTTTTTAAATATACAAAAACATGATTTTTGGAGGACTTCCGTTTCCCGCGTGAAAGTGTGTGGCAGTGGTGAAATTTGGTGCTGAGTTTTTCTGATAATTGTGGTGAAATTTGAGGTGAGTGGATTGTGGATGTGTGTAGAGGGGTTCGTTTGTGAGGGATTGATTGAGGGATTGAAAGATTGACAAGGGGGTGAGGATAGTTTTGGGGATCAAGACAGATTTGTGTGGAAGTTGAGGTTAGGTGGGTTTGAGGTTTGTGACAGGGTGGGAGGACCAGGTTGGTCGTAGCGTGTCGTAGCAGGGCAGGGTAGAGAGGGAGAAAGGCAAGGCAGGTAGACGTGACGGTAGATGGAGACAGAGAACGATAGAAGGCGGGATTGTTTGAATTGGATTCATGGCTAGCGGAGCGAATACTAGTAAGGAAAGCAGGGATTTGGATCAGGAAGTTTTTAGTACACCGAAAGGGGAGAACAAATAAAGGAGGGCAAGTTGAAAGTATCGTAAAACAGTAGAAAAGGACAGATTGAGGGCGAAAAGCGTGGGATCAATTGAGGCATTCTTTAAAAGGAAGAGAGAGGAGCGGGGAAGCAGTGAAGACAAGGAAGTTATAGGGGCAAGCTTGAAAAATCTAAAAATGGATGAGAAAAATAAGGGGACAGAAAGATATAGAGATGAGGCTAAAGATCCGATGGAAATGGAATGATTAAAAGAAACACGCGAAATGATGATAGAAGTGATGGGGATGTATGAAGAAAGGCAGGAGAAAAGGGTGGAGGAAATTAGGAAAGAAATTAGACAGGAAATGGCCGAACTTAGGAAAGAAATGAGGAAATGGGAAGAAGTCAGGGAAAAGTTGGAGAAAAAGATGCAGATGTTGGAGCAAAGACTAGAAAAGAAGGAAGAGCCTAATAAAAAGGTGCAGGAGTTGGAAGGTAGAATAACAAAAATTGAAAGCTCAAACCGTGAGTTTGGAGGTGGGGAGAGTGGTAAAAAGGAGAAGGAAAGGCTGAGAAAAATAGAGCAAAGAATAGAAAAAAAAGAGAGAGAAGAAAGAAAAAGAAACATAGTGATAAAGGGTCTAAGATTAGAGGGGAAGGAGCTGAGGGAAGGAGTGGAAGAAGTACTAAAAAGGATTAATGCTAAGGTAGAGATAGAGGAAGTGCGAAGTGTAGGAAGGGAAGAGCGAAGAGGGGAGAGAATGGCACTAGTGAAACTGAAGAAATGGGAACATAAGAGGGAAGTGATGACAAAGAAGAGGATGTTATATGGAAGCTCAGAGAGAATAGAGGATGATTTGACATGGGTAGAAAGGAACATGCAGTATAGGTTAAGGAAAATAGCGAAGGAGGAAAGAAAAAAAGGAAGAAGAACATGGGTTAAGTATGGGAAAATACAGATAGAAGGTGTATGGTGGAATTGGGATGAGGACAGGGAAGATTTAGTAAAAAATGAAGTATCGGGAAACTAGAAGAGAAAGGAACAGGAGGTAAAGAAATAAGAAATAGTGAGGAACCAAAAGAAACAGGAAACGAAAGTAGGGAAGAATGGAGGATATGCTACTGGAATATAGCAGGCTTAGAAAGAAAGGATAGGGAGTTCATGAAAAATTTGACACAATGGGATGTAGTTGTAATGATGGAGACGTGGCTAGATGAAAAGGGATGGGAAAGAGTAAGGGGAAGATTACAGAAGAGGTTACAAATGGCAGGTTCAAAATGCAAAGAGGAAGAACAAAAAGGGCAGAGCAATGGGAGGAATGGTGATGGGAGTAAGGAACGAATGTATAAGAGAGAATGATAAAAAAGAGTTGAAAGAACATAAAGAAAGAAGTTGTTGGGAAAGAAGTTGTTGAAGAGCCTAGGGGAGATGGGATGGTTTATCCTAAACGGAAGTATAGAGGGGGATGAGGAAGGGGAATTTACACGTTCAGAAGGAAAGAGGGGAACGGTAATTGATTATGTGATAGTGGATGACGAAGTAAGAGAGAAGGTTAAGAGACTAGAGGTAGGCAACTACATAGATTCGGATCACTTTCCCGTAATAGTGACGGTAGAGGGAGAAATGAGTAATAACAAAACCGCTAAAAAGGAAGCAAAAGTGAAAAGAGCAGGAAGAGGGGATTGGTCAATGGAAGGTAAAGAACAGTTTAAAGAAAAAATCAGGAATATCAAAATGGGGGAAGGGAATTTAAACGAGGAAATGGAAATAATGGTAGGAGAAATAAAAGGAGCATTAAAGTGCACAAGCAAAAAAGAAGTTAGTGAAGGAGGGGATGGAAGGGGATGGGATGAGGATTGTAAACAGAAGAAGAAGGAAGTGAGAAAGGTATTAAGAAAATGGAGAAAAGGGACAAGTAGTGGAGAAGAATATAGGAGAAAAAAGAAGGAGTATACTGAGATGTGTGATCAAAAAAAAGAGGCAGAAAATAAAAGGTTTGAAGAAGAAGCGGAGAAGGCTAGGACGGAAGAAGAGGTTTGGGAGGTGGTAAATAAAGAGAGAAGAAGGAAAAGAGTAAACCAGGATATTGAGATGTTAGAATGGAAAACATATTTTATGGAATTACTAGGAGGGGTAGAGAGGAAAGTTAGGAAAGGAGGGAGAGATGGTAGGGAAACAGATGAGGAGGAGGATATTACAAGAGAGGAAATAGTCAAGGTATTAGGGATGATGAAAGATGGAAAGGCACCTGGTATAGATGAGATTCCAAATGAAGTATGGAAATATGGGGGGACAGAATTAGAGGAATGGGCGTGGATAATGTGCAATAGAGTATGGAGAGGAGAGGGGTGACCAGAGTTATGGAAAGAAGGAGTAGTGATACCAATAGTGAAGAAGGGCAGAGGAAAGGAGGTTAAAGATTATAGAGGAGTGACACTAATGCCAACACTGTATAAAGTATATGTGACTGTTTTATCGGAGAGGTTAAAAAAAGAAGTTGTTGAGAAAAAGATAGAGCCACCGAATCAGACAGGGTTTAGAAAAGGGATGGGGGTAATGGACAATATATATGTTCTGAACTACTTAGTAAATAAGTGGATTAAAAGGGAGAAAGGGGCAATGATAGCAGTGTTCGTGGACTTGAAGGCGGCGTTTGACTCATTAGACCGAGGCGAGATAGAAAAAGTTATGGTGAAAAAGGGGATAAGAGAGGGATTAATAAAGAGAGTATCGGAAATTTTTAGAGAGACAAAAAGCAAGGTAAAGGTAGGAGAGCAAGTGGGAGATATTTTCCGGTTGGTGAGAGGGGTAAGGCAAGGATGTCCTCTGAGCCCGCTTTTATTTAATATATTAATATCAGACTTGGAAGAAGAAATGAAGAGAAAAGGGTGGGGAGGAGTTAGGATAGGGAACGGAAAGATATATACACTGGCATACGCAGACGATATAGTGTTGATGGCAGAGGATGAAGAAGGGATGGCGGGCTCAATTACCGGATTAGAGAGATACTTAGATGGAAAGAAGTTGAATTTAAATGTAGAAAAGACAAAGATAATGAGGTTTAGAAAAGGAGGGGGAAGAAAAAAAGAATGGACGGGAAGATGGAAGGGAAAAAAATTAGAAGAAGTAAAAGAGTTTAAGTATCTGGGATATACCTTGCAAGCAAATGGAGATCATAGAGCCCATATAAGAGAAAGGATAAAAAAAGCAGCAGGGGTAATGAAACAGATATGGGGAATAGGAAAAAGAAGATTTAAAAAAAATTGGAGAAGGAGAATGTGGTTATTTGATACGCTGGTATGGCCGGTATTAGGTTATGGAGCAAAGATATGGGGATGGAAAGAAAGGAAAGAGATTGAAAGTTTACAAGAAAGGTATATAAGGTGGACGCTAGGGGTAGACTGGAGGACGCCGGGATATATGGTGAGAAAAGAAGCGCAAAGGGATAAATTAAGTACTAGAGCGGGAAAGAGGGCATGGAATTTTGATACCAAGCTGAGGGAGGGAAAGGGAGGGGAGTTAGCGAGAAGGTGTTTGATGGAGGTAGAAGAAAGGAGAGGGAGGGCGATTGAATTAACGAGATGGGAAGAAGAAAGGAGGGAGTTCTTTAAGGCTAGAGATATAGAAGACGGGACTGGAGTCAACTATGAAGGAGTGGAAAAAAGGGAGAGAGAAAGGCAATTAATAGAAAGATGGGGGATGATTGAGGAATCAAAATATAATATATGGTATAAAATGATAAAAAAGGAAGGAGTACCAAAGTATTTAGAAAAGGGATGGGGAGAGAAAAGATGGACAAGAATAGCAAGATTTAGATTGGGAAACGAGGTAAGGGCAAGTATGTATTGGGAAAAGAAAGATAACAGGAAGTGCAGAATATGTGAATGGGAAGAGGAAGCATGGGAGCATGTATGGGAAGGATGTAGGAGAGGAATGGAAGATAAAGGAAGCTGGCAAGAGAATGTGGTAAAGATTCTAGGGGAGGATGGTTTGGGGGAAGAGTGGATGAAGGAGTTAGAGGATGCTAGGGGAGCAATTGAAAACGAATGAAAGAATGGATGCAAAAAATGGTAAAATGGAGATACAAGAGAAGTGAAAGAAAAAGGAAACGGAAGTCGCTTAAATAAGAAGCGTAAAGATTTGTAAGTAATAATTATGTAATAGCATAAGTAGATTAAGATGCGTTTGCGTTACCGCTCTCTCTCTCTCTCTCTCTCTCTCGCTTGCACTCTCGCTTTCGATCACTCGCTCACTCGTTCGCTAACACGTCCCAAATTGCGCTAGCGTCAAAAATAGAGTTAAGCCGTTCGATATAAGATTTTATGCAAATAGGTGTAAATAATTGTAAATAGTAAGGATACGATTTTATAAAAAATGTAGAAGGAAGTGTTGTAAGAAATGGAAGTCATGTAAACCCTTAGGGGACACATTATGAATAAAGAAGAACATGATTTTTGGATTGATTCGAACCTGAAATTGCGTCAGCTTGAACCAAAGAAACATGTTATTATTTTTTAGTCATGAGAAACATTTTTTTCGTGTTGTTTTTAACGTACCAAAATTGCGAAAAAGATATGAAATCCCAAAAATTCTAACTCACGGCAACAGTTTTTTTCATAAAAAGCAAAATAAAAAAAGGTTTCTTTGGTTCAAGCTGAATAAATTTTAGGTTTGACATATTGAACTTTTTTAAAAATATGTGCATATGACTCAATAAAAAAAAACATGTTTTTGCATATTTTCAAAAAAAATTGTAACTGAGCAAAAAATTTATTTTTAAATTTCGCAATTTTAAACTTCAAATGAATAACATAATTTTTAAACAAAATAATTGAATTGTTGAATAAATAACATCAGTTCTCAACCAAAAATCAAATAGTTATGTTTTCGTTCCAAAAAATTAATTTTTAATTCAAAAAACTGAATTTTCTCCCGAATTGTTGAATTTTGAAGCCTGAAAGAAGACTTTTCTACAATGCAGTTGATTTTCCAACACAGAAATATGAATTTTTAATTAAAACGTTAATTTTCAACCAAACATTGAAATTTTCAGTTATATGCCTAATTTTGAACAAACAAAAAAAACCTTAACTAAAACTATGAATTTTTAACAGAGTAGTTCAAAATTCGACCAATTAGTTGCATTCTCTACCAAACTGTCCAATTTTTGAGGAAAAATTACATTTTTAATCCGAAAACCCGAATTTTCAACAAGAGTTGAGTTTTCAAACAAAAAAGATTTTTTAGTCAATAAAGAAAAAAAATTGCATTCCAAATGTCGAATTTTAAAGCAAGAAGATTAATTTTCTACAAAAAGGTCGAGTTTTTAACAAATTACATAAATTCTTAACCAAATAATCGAATTTTCAAAATAAAAAAAAAATCAACTTTGAACCAAAAATGAAATTGCTACATTTTCATTTCAATAAACTAATTTCCAAATGAAAAAATCAATTTTCTACAAAATTATGGAACTTTTGAACAAAAAAAAAGAACTTTCTACAATACTGTTGAATTCAAAAATATAAGATTTCAATACAAACAATAATTCTCCATCAAAAATTGCAATTTTCAGTTTAAAAAAATGAATTTTTAACGAAGTAGTTTGATTTTCAACCAAAAAGATAGCTTTTCAACAAAATAAATATATTTTCACCCAAATAGTTGAATTTCCGACTAAAAAAGATCAATTTTCAAACACAAATGAAATAGTTCAATTGGCAGTTTGAAAAAATTAATTTTCAACGAAAAAAAAAGTTTCAACAATAGTTAAATTTTCAAGCAAAGATTTAAAAAAAATTAAAAATTGATCAAGTTGGAACATTTAAAATTGCAGTTGATGAATTTGGAATATTCCATTTTTCAATTAGGTATTTAACTTTTTACATTTCAACTAAAATGTGTTAATCTTGTAATACTTATTTAAAAAGTACTATATATTTTGTAACTGTTCCAATTTTACATTGGAGTAATAACTTCTGTCTCCATTTTTCACATTTTCAACTTTCTTTAAAATGTTTCATCTTCAAATTTTTTTAAAGAGTATTTATTTTTTAATGGTCACCACTTGAAACGTATGCCTTATTTATTCATAAATAATTTTTTAAGTGCTACAATTGCATTAATTATTATTCAATAATGGTTACAATTTCAAATATCGTATATTTAAAGAGAAAAGGGAAAAAAGGGGAAGTTTTTTGAGAATAGGGGAAAAAGGGGAATTTCAAGAAAAAAGGGGAAACTAAGAAAAAAAGGGGAAGACTATGCACCCCGTTCTTTTGTGCACTGTTCTTCCATGAGGAAGTAATGTTCAGCAATGCCGGTGAAGGCCATCGTGCAAATATTTTTACCTTGACCTTTCAATAAGTAGAACAGAGTTATAATCAAAAGTTTTTCCTGATCCTCCTGGTCCGTAAATGTAAAAACATTTACCGAAAATATAACACCCTTCTGCAACTCGGAGAATCAAATCGACAATTTCTTTCTGTTTGACATTCAGTTTATCGTACTGGTTGTGTCCAATCAATATTTCTTGCAGAAGTTGCTCGTGCTCTTCTTCTTCGAATTCTGTTGTTATTTGCATCATTTCGGGAAATATCGATATATCCCAATCCTTTTTTTCTAACATCTCTTTTATTTGAGAATAAGCTCTCATTGTGGCAGTTGAATGCCCGAATCGTCTGATATAATCTTCTGATAAAGCGATTTTAAATACCTATTTTGAATTGCGCGCCAACTGCAGCCAACCAGCGCGCGGCCCCCAATATTGGCATCACTGCGGACACAGCACACACACGTGCGCGCACTTCTTTCTCTCTCTCTCTCACTTTTCTTGTGAATCATAATTAAAACATTGTATTTTCTTTTTTGTGTAATTAAATCAAATTAATCTGACTAACGTAAATTAACTTTCGTATAAAATTCTATTATATCAAGATAGTAATTGTTTCAGTCATTTCATTTTATTTAATGATAGTTTTCTTCTCATTTTATATTTGCAAATTTCGCGGACTTTTACACTGCTATATTGAATTCTTATAGTCAACCAATAAGAGTGCAGTAAAAGACCTAACGTTAAGCTCACTTCTCTCGTTCACATCGATTTTATTATAGTAGATACGCCACAATGACCAGTTGACTTTTGTCATATACCGCCTTATTACTTTGCGCGTGCCTGCGTATGTGTATGCATGTGAATAGGTAAATGATGAGATGTGAGAAATGGCAAATGACGTCATCAACAGGACCCAGAATCGCGGAACGTCATCTGTGTCACTGGCTGCGTTCACCAATAGATCTAGTACATAGATCCTCTACACGTGCGTTTGATAGGCGGACAAGACATAGGCTCACTGAGTTGGTGCTTTACGCATATGTTCTCGATATGATTAATGTCTAGCGCGGCACGCGTATATATAGCTAGCTACCTAGGTGTGAACGACTTTAACCCCACCCATTTCGTAAGTACAAAGTAACACATCTGTTAAATATGTGAGGCTAGCTTAACCGATATAGGTTACACTGTTAGAAATATCTGGTGGAATTTTTAAAACACATGTGGTTGAAGTTTTATACAATTACCGTTGTTGAAATTCAACCATGCAGTTGAAATTTCAACAACATGTGATTGAAATTTCAGTAACGAGAAAAAAATATTATCCGGCACAGTTGGTGAATTTCAAAGCAATTATAATTTTTCAAAAATCTGGAATATAACCCATGAAGATTCCTGAAAAATACTGTGCTTTGAAATTCACGTACGAAATAACTCCTCGCGGGACATTGTGTATGCGCAAACGTCTAGTTGAATTTTCAACTACATTTGAATGAATTTTATTTCAATTCCGTGGATGAACGAGATTTCAACGACAAAAGTGTTTGAAAAGTGGTAGAATTTTCAACATATTTCTAACAGTGTATAACTCGATTCGACGATGTGGATATGTATGTATTTTGTACCAGAAAAAGTACGTGAAAAGATTGGGCTATTCTTTAGTTCTACGGGACACTCAAAAAAACTATTCAACTATTAAATATGAATTATTATGTTATATATATATATTATTATTATTAAGGATATTTTAGCGGATTCTTAGAAACCCTTGGGATATTTCAATTGTTATTGGAAATTATAAAATATCAAGGGATCTTAAAAGATTGCAACAAATTTATCGGTGTCCTAAATAAGTCTTACGTAATTTACGTACGGCTGCTAACCAAATACCCAAAATGTGAGAACGTGTCCTAATGCTCTCATACTTTGTGTTCAAAGAAAATGCCTAATTTTTGTTTTTTCGATTTTAACTGCTGCCTGTTTTGACTTGAAGTTTCCCGTGTAAAATGCATGGGGTAAAATCACTTTTTTGAGTTTTTGTAATAATTTTTTAGGGTTTGAAAAAATGTGACAGGAAAATATAGAAGCTTGTAAGTAGTATAACAGGGGGAGTTCTGTATATAAATCCCTGCACCGACATGTTACCGACATCTAGAATTTTCGCAAGGTGGTTGGCCTGGAAGTTTCTAGAAGGAATTTGAAGGTTATATGATTAGTGTACAAGATGAATTTCTCAGAATTGATAAGTGGGGGTAAATATTTTTTGAGGGTATATGTAAAAATTTCCTAAGGTGATTGACCTCGGAAGCTTCTGGAAGGAATGTGTAGGTTATTTGTTTAGTGAGCAAGATATTTCTCAGAATTGATCAACGTATGGTGTGAAAAATGAGTCTTTCAGGGGGTGACATTTAGTGCGTTGACCCTCTGACCCTCACTGGTTATGTACATGAAAAGCGTTGCTTCGAATTGAAGCACGTACGAAATATTTTAATTTATTCTTTTTCAAGACTCTTTCCGTTTCTCTTATCGATCGGGATAATGGATCCAGGAACCTGTAGAAAGTTTATTGAAATTATGTGTGAAGCTTACGAAACTTTGAAAAAAAAAAAAATCTAAACGTGTCAGAATGTGAAAAGTGGTTTAAACTTGGTAAACGAAATATTCGTTTATTAAAAACCTTTTTGAAGCAAAATAAAGGAGCACTACTAGTACAAAAGAAGATGAGTATTACATCAACTATTGGGATTCTGAGTGCACTCAACAGGAAGATATGGCAGTTACAGAAAAAAGGTGAAGGAGTTTTCCCTTCGAAGAGAAAAAGAGATAGAATAAGGTGGGAGGATTTGGAATCAGCTTTTGAAAACAGAATTAGAACAGGTTCTATTGTGAACTTGAAGCACAAAGATTTAAAACATTTTTTAGAGGATTCAAAGTCAATGGTAATTTCACGTATAAAAAATAGTTTGAAACGATATGAAAACTTGAAAGTAAATGTAATTTTTTATGGTAAATTTGAAACTTTAGTAGATGATGAAATGGTTGAAGATATCAAATATTTCCAAACTGAAAATGAAAATATTTTACGAGCAACTGATTTGAATGCATGGTATGATGAAAAAGTAACTGACAAAAATTTTAATCATGATAGAAGAATTTGATCAAGAAAAATCAGGTTGGTCTCTAATTGAAATTATAAATATGATTGTCAATTTCAATAAATACATCCCATTTAAAGGGGGGTTGTCAACATTTATGAGACTACCAAAATACATTCAAGATAAGAAAGCTGTAGTTAACATAAAAAATAGTGATCCCTATTGCTTTCTCTGGTCTATTGTAGCTGCATTACACCCTATTCAACAAAATCCAAATGTAACAAGATCTTATCCACATTTTAATGAGATATTAAAGTATGATGACATTGATTTCGAACTCGAAAGTTCATTGCCTCACTACCCGATTCGGGTAGTGTTTCTAGGTGGATAAATACTACCAGTGTGGGTCCACCACACCCACGACGGGTCAACAACACGCAGTATTCCCGAACGGTCAACCATCCAAGTACTAACCGCGCCCAACACTGCTTAACTTCAGTGATCTAACGGGAACTGGTGTTTTCAGCGTGGTATCGCCGTTTTTTTATATAAGCAAAGAAAAATCAAATTTACCTACAATACATCTTTTAATGCTTGAAAATACTGAAATTGATCAAAATGATTCAGATCACACTGACGATGATAAAATTAATATTCATAAACCTATTCATCATTTTACATGGATAAGAAACTTATCCCGATTAGTGAAGTCACAAATAACAAAAGGTAATCAATCCACTTTAATATGTGATAGGTGTTTATGTCACTTTAAAATGGAAACTTCTTTTTAAAAGCATAAAATAGAGTGTGAAAATGTAAATAAATGTAGGGTAATAATGCCTACCAAAGAAGACCAAGAGAATATATTGAGATTCAAAAATTATAAAAAAAAAGAAAAAGTTCCTTTCGTTGTTTATACTGATACCGAATGTCTTTTAGAACCGATAAATGACACATATTCAAATGCAAGAACAAAAGTGTATCAAAAACATGTACCTTATAGCATAGGTTATTGCATGAAATGTAGTTTCGATGATTCTATTTCTTATATTGAAGTATATAATGAAAAAGATTGCATAGAATGGTTCATAGATGAATTGAAAGAATTAGCTAATAGAGTTGAATCATATTTGAAAAATATTACACCAATGGAACCCTTAAGCTTACAACAACAAAAGGATTTTGATTTAGCTAAAAACTCTCATATTTGTGAAAAAGTTTTTCAAGCTGATGATATAAAAAATCGTGACCATTGTCACCTTACAGGTAAATTTAGGGGAGCTAGCCATACATATTCCAATCGTATTTCACAATTCATCTGGTTACGATTCTCATTTCTTAATTAAAACTTTAGCAACTCGTTTTGCAGGGGGTATTACATTGTTACCTGTGAATAAAGATAAATATATATATGTTTCACTAAACATGTGGAGGGTACAAATGTACATCTCAGGTTTATTGACTCTTTCAGATTTATGTCAAGTGTTTTAGAGAAATTAGCTTCATATCTCAGCAATGATAAAAAAGTAATCACAAGAAAGCACTGTAAAAATGATTCTGAATTAAATTTATTATTAAGAAAAGGTGTTTTTCCCTATGATTATATTACCAGTAGGGGGAACTTAGGAGAAGAAATTTTACCCTCAAAAGAAGCGTTTTATTCTAAATTAAATGATTCAAATATTTCTGAAGAAGATTATCAACATGCATGCAAAGTATGGCAAGTTTTTAAATTGAAATCTTTAGGTCAATATTCAGATCTATATCTGAAAAATGATATTTTGCTTCTAGCTGATGTTTTTGAAAATTTTAAAGTACATGTTTTGATACATATCATTTAGACCCATTGCATTACTTTACCGCGCCCGCACTTGCTTTTGACGCGATGTTGAAATACACAGGAATAGAATTTGAATTGCTAACGGATCCAGAAATGTTATTATTCATTGAAAATTCTATTAGAGGTGGTGTATCACAATGCTCCAACAGATATGCAAAAGCAAATAATAGATTCATGAGGGGTGACTTCTACCCATTAAATCCAGAATCATATATTTTTTATTTTAATATAAATAATCAATTTGGTGCAGCGCTGAGTGAATATTTACCGTACAAAAATTTTAAATGGGTACACGATTTTTCAACCATTAACTTTTTTAATCTTCAGGATGATTCCACAATTGGTTACATACTGGAAGAAGTTGATTTTGAATATCCAAAAGAACTTTATGATTTGCATAAAGATTTACCTTCATGCCCACAGCACATCATCCCTCCTAATTCCAAATGTAAAATTCCTAAACTGATGACAAGTCTACACAATAAACATAAATAAATACTTCATTATAGAAATCTAAAGCAGTATTTGAGCTTAGGTATGAAGTTAAATAAGATTCACAGAGTTTTACAGTTTGAACAAAAACCATGGTTAAAAAGTTACATTGATTTAAATACAGAAATGCGGAAAAAATCTTCGAATGATTTTGAAAACATTTTTTATAAGTTGATGAATAACTCTGTATTTGGAAAAACCATGGAAAATGTGCGAAAACATAAAGATGTTAGACTCGTCACACAGTGGGAGGGACGGTACGGTGCAAAATCACTCATCGCTAAACCAAATTTCCACAGTTGTAGTATACTTGATGAAAATATGGTTATTATTGAACTAAAACGATTAAAGATTAAATTTAATAAGCCTATTTATGTAGGATTCACTATCCTCGATATAGCAAAAATAATAATCTCTGATTTCCACTACAATTACATGAAGCAGACTTTTAATAATAATGCAAAATTGCTTTATACTGACACAGATAGTCTAATTTATCATCTAACAGTTCCAAATTTTTATGACTATATAAAAAGAGATATACATAGATTTGATACATCTGACTATCCTCCAAATAATGTTCATGGAATTATAAAATTCTGAATGGAAAAGAAGATAGAAAAAAAGCTAAAGGTGTCAAACAATCATCTTTAAAAAGGATTATGTTCGAAGATTATAAAAATTGTCTATTTTCCTGTGAAAATCTTACAAAATCTCAGTGCCTAATTCAAAGCCGAAAACATCAAGTTCACTCAATTGAGCAGAAAAAAATTGCTTTGAGTTGGCAAGACGATAAAAGGATAATTCTTCCTGGTAGTACAGACACTCTACCATGAGGTTACAAAAGATTTTAAAAAAGTCCTTCAATTAGTTGAATAAAAAATGGGAAAAGTGAATTTGTACAAGAGGTAAGAAACATTTTAATTTTACTAGAGCAAACTCTTCCATTCATTACTCCCACCACCGTCTTCATAGATCTCTCACTCCCTCTTCCATTTTCTCTCCTCATCTCACAGTTTCCAAAACAAAGCTCGAGATATAAAAGTTGGCTATCCATGTAGAGCTATATTCAATCTTCAACCATCGACAAAGCTCAAACCCAGTTACAAACAGGGTGGAACCCTGGATTTCAAACACGGTGGAACCTCTACTACTTACCTACTACTACTCCAGTGCAGTGCATTTTTAAAAAGTAAGTAATTATTTTTTTAAAGTGCATTTTTTTAAAAACAAATTTGAAAAAAAGTGAAGGAATAGAAAATCAATTAAAATCAAATGAAACTAAAAAATTAAGTTCACTTTAAAAAAAAAACACAAAATCAGTTTTTAAAATATTATTTAAAAAAGCCAAATTAAATAAAAGTTTACTTCTTCTTTATTTGTTTATACTCTCTCCCTTTTACGGGTTTAAGAGTCTTTACATAACCATTACATGTATTCTTACAAACAAGCCTTATACTATCTTATCAACTATTTTTTACATATTGTCTTACATTACTATTCTTATTTCTAAACGCTTGCGAATTTGCCCTGGGCTTCCGTTTCCTCTTACCATTATCAATCTCATAATTTGACTCTAATCCGCAACTCTACTTCGTAATTCTCCTTCTTTAGGAGTCATTTTTTGGCTTTTTCCTACCCTGTGGAACCAGCTCTCTCTCTCAGCTCTTCCAGCTTCTTCATCCATTCCTCTCCCTGACCATTTTCATTCAGAATCCATTTCATTCTCTCTTCTATGCTCTCCCCTCCCCCTTCGTCACCTGTACACCTCTCTAAAACATGCACCCACGTTTCCTGTTCATACATACATACTCTGCACACATTCTCTTCATCATTCATCCAGTACCTACATGCTCTAACACCCTCTCCCATTCTGAATCTTATCACTCTATTCCATTGGCTCTCCTTTTTAATCTTTTGAAGGTACTCTGGTTCCCCCTGCCTCTTCACCATTTTATACCAGCTGTTGTACCTTGAATCAACGATTTTTTCCCATCTTTCCTCTTCTTGCCTTGCCTTAATATCTTCCTCTATTTCCTCCCACTCTCTACCCCTAACTTGCATACCCCACTCAAACCTCATTACATGCCTCTCTTCCTCCCATTTTGAACGCCCCACGTTGCCCCTCCTCTCTTTATCCATAACCTCCCGGGCACACGCTTGTGCAATTTTGCTTCCTTCTGCAAACTTTCCACTCTCTTATGCTCTTTCCATCCCCAAATTTCCACTCCATAGCTTAACACTGACCACACTAAGACATCAAACATCCATACTCTCATCTTCCAGTCGTCCTTAAACCTTCTTTTTCCTATACCCCATACTTGTCCCACATTACTTTACTCGCACATTCTAATCTCTTTCTCACCTGCAACTCGCTTCCTCCTCTCGTTTCGAACCAAAATCCTAGGTAGCAAAACTCATCCACCAACTCTACCACCACACTATTTATCTTCCATTCATACTCTAATCTTCCCCTTTTATTTCTGAAACACATCATTTTAGTCTTGTTCACATTCACCGTTAAACCCTTTTCTCTCACATATTCTTCGAACACTCTCATCAACAGATTCATACCTCTTTCATCATCCGCGACTAGCACTACATCATCTGCATATGCTAGTGAGTACACTTTGCCTGTTCCTAGCGTTGTTCCCCCTTTTCCTTTCCTCTCCAACTTCTCCTCCAAATCTGCCAGAAGAATACTAAACAGAAGTGGGCTCAACGGACACCCTTGCCTGAGCCCCCTTCCTGTCCAGAATTCCTCTCCTTTCCTGTCTCCTATCTTCACCCTTATCTTAGTTTCCACGAATATTTCTTTTATCCTCTCTATTAATCCTTCGTCTACTTCTCTCTCTTTCATGGCTGCCCATAACACCCTCCTGTTAACTGAGTCAAATGCTGCCTTAAAATCAACGAACAGTGCAAAATCAGTTTTTTAAATATTATTTAAAAAAGCCAAATTAAATAAAAGTTTACTTAAATATAAAATAAATTTTCTTGAATAAATAAAAATATTAATTAACTTTACTTTTTACTAGAAAATAGAACTTAAAAAATATTTATATTTAAAAAAAGTGAGATTCAATCATAATTAAAATTTTAAAAATTATTATTCTTATTATATAAAATTTATATAATTAGAATAATATTTTATATTATATAATTATAATATTTTTTTGAAATTTTAGATTTTATTAAAAAATAGAGACATATTATATTTCTGGAATAGAAAATCAATTAAAATCAAATGAAACTAAAAAATTAAGTTCACTTAAAAAAAAACACGAAATCAGTTTTTTAAATATTATTTAAAAAAGCAAAATTAAATCAAAGTTTACTTGTATTGTATATTTGAACTCTCCCTTTTACGGGTTTGAGGGCCTCCGCTCCCTGTACATATATTTACATTTCATCCTTAGTCTACCTTAACCGCTACTTATTTTCTAATGCAACGCCTTACATAATAACAATCCTATTAGTACTACACTTAGACTACAGACAATGAGCGATCTTCCCGGGCTTCCGTTTTCTCTTACCATTAAATGCATTTTCACCGATTTAAAAATTTTAAATTTTCACAAGTTACTTTCCTTTACACAGGATTACCCGTTTGGCTCTGCCCTGATCTCTTGCTTTCTCTTATTTCTTCCAGTTTTTTCATCCACATCACTCCCTGTCCATTACCATCCAAAATCCATCTCACACATTCATCCACACTCAACTGTCCATCTTCCTCTCCTGTACACCTCTCTAACACATGTGCCCATGACTCCACTTCGTACCCACATACTCTGCACAGATTGTCCTCTTCATCCAACCAATATCTGCAAGCTCTCACTCCTTCACCCATTCTAAACCGTACCACCCTATTCCATTTATCTTCCTA
Organism: Andricus quercusramuli; assembly: GCA_932178445.1. NCBI lineage: Eukaryota > Metazoa > Arthropoda > Insecta > Hymenoptera > Cynipidae > Andricus > Andricus quercusramuli. Next base: position 50,088 of record CAKNXH010056099.1, on the reverse strand, counting down.
TTTCATCTTTTGCAAATATTCTGGTTCCGTCACCCCTTTGACCATCATATACCATCTATTGTACTTCGAATCCATAATCTTTCTCCATCTCTCTTCTCCTTATCTTACTAATAGCTCTAATTCTATGTTCTGCCAATCCAGATCCCCTTCCTGTATATCACAAACACTCCTCATTTTTTTCCTTTGTTCCTCCCATTTTGAATTTCCCCAATTGCCTCTCGTCTCCTTGTTCAGAACTTCGTCCAAGCATACTTGTGCTATTCTACTCCCCTCTCCCCTTTTCAGCTTCTCTTCAAACCTCCAGGCTCTCTTAATTTGTCTGGTTACCATTTTTTCCCTTCCTAGTTCTTCCCTTGTCATGTATCCTGGGCAACTCCAACTAACTCCCATAACCCATCTCAGAAATCTCTCATGTATGCTTTCCACTTTCCTATGTTCCTTCCATCCCCAAACCTCCACTCCATAACACAACACCGCCCAAACCAACGCATCAAACAACCAAACCCTCATTCTCCAATCGTCCTTGAACCTTCTCTTTCCTATACCCCATACTTGGCCCATTACTTTACTCGCACTTTCGATTCTTTTCCTCACCTGCAAATCGTTTCCCCCTCCTGACTCAAACCAAAAACCTAGGTAACAGAACTCCTCCACACTTTCCACTGTTTGTCCGTTCATCTTCCAAACGTAACCTATTTTGGTCTTTCTATTTCTGAAGCACATCACCTTGGTCTTCCCTACGTTCACCGTCAGTTCTTTTGTTCCCATGTACTCTTCGAAAATTCTTATCATTAGGTTCATCCCCTTCTCATCGTCTGCTATTAGAACTACGTCGTCCGCGTATGCTAGGGAGTATAGTTTGCTATTACCCAGGATCGTCCCCCCTTTCCCTTTCTCCTTTAGCTTCTCCTCTAGGTCTGCCAGCAGCAAATTAAAAAGTAGTGGACTCAACGGGCACCCTTGCCTTAGACCTCTTCCTGTCCAGAAAACCTCCCCTTTTTCCCCGCGTATCTTCACCCTAATCCTGGTTTCAGTAAAAATTTCCTTTATCCTCTCCACCAACCCTTCTTCTATTCCCCTCTCTTTCATTGCCTGCCATAACACTTTTCTATTCACTGAGTCAAAGGCTGCTTTGAAATCTACGAACAAAGCGACTAATTTCCCTCTTTTTCTCCCTAAGTTTCTGTTAACCAAGTAGTTGAGTACATAAATATTGTCTATTGTCCCCATCCCTTTTCTAAATCCCGTCTGGTTGTGATAAAAGTTTACTTATATATAAAATAAATTTTCTTGAATAAATAAAAATATTAATTAACTTTACTTTTTACTTTTTACTAGAAAATAGAACTTAAAAATTGTTTATATTTGAAAAAAGTGAATGCAATCATAATTAGAATTTTAAAAATTATTGTTATTATTATAATATTAGAATATTATAATTATATAATATAAAATATTATTATAATTATATAAATTTTATATAATGATAATAATAATTTTTAAAATTTTAATTATGATTGAATTCACGTTTTTTAAATGTAAATATTTTTTCAGTTCTATTTTCTAGTAAAAAGTAAAAAGTAAAGTTAATTAATATTTTTATTTATTCAAGAAAATTTATTTTATATTTAAGTAAACTTTTATTTAATTTTTCCTTTTTAAATAATATGTAAGGAACTGATTTTGTGTGTTTTTTTTTAAAGTGAACTTAATTTTTTAGTTTCATTTGATTTTCTATTCCAAAAAATATAATATGTCTCTATTTTAGGGTTGACCCAGAAACCTATTCCCTGAGAAAGGCATTAAAATCCAAACTCAAAAGAACAAATATCAAGGTCTAAGGCTTAATGTCTCTGTTTGTTAAATTTTTTAAGAAAAATTCTAGAAACACAATATCATCAAGTCAATCTGTGCAAAAATTCTATTTTTGAACAAAAAGTCTCAGAAACATTATGACTCCAAAAAGCAGTTATTTTGAAAAAACATATTCGAAAAGTTCAAAATATGCAAAAAGAATTGCATAGAAAGGCCTCAAAATATGTTTCCAAACAACGTTTTGATCGGCTCGTTAGAGACAAGTATATAACAAGATGAAAAAAGAGGGAGAGAATTGGAAAAGAGACAACCAAGCCATCCTCACTCTCATTTCCTTTCTCTTTCTCCGTCTTTTTTATACTACTTTTGGAACCAACATGTTTCGAGATTATTTAAATCTCCTCATCAGGGTATATTTTAATAGGATACTACGAAAAATTATTTCTATCATATTATGCTTTATATTAATAATGTATGTATATATGAGACTGAAATTACTTATCGTACTGTTATTGGCATTATTTTTAATTTTTTAATTTTTGGATGAAAATTTAACTTTCAATTTTCTGTTTAGGTGTCAATCCTTAATATTTCAAAATCATTTTTGTACTTTAATACTTTCTTTAATTTCCAATTAACTGAAAAATTGAGTTAACATTAATTTCCAATGTTTCATATAAAAATTCGATAAAAGTATCAAAGGCTTTGTTATCTCTCTAAAGGTCTCATTCAAAATTGATTTTATTGATGCCCTCTCTCTTTATATGTAACAATTTCACATATTAACTATTTCTTTGCCCCTCATTTTGTCAAATTCTCGCGAAATCATGAAAACATTTTAAAATTTCTAAAGAAAACAAAAAAAAAAATTTAGTTTCACACAAGAAGAAAACCATAAAGAAGAAAAAGACTTATCCTTCTGTTGTTATGTACTATATTCCATTATGAAGGGCAAACATTAACTCCCTTATAAATTTGAAATGAAAGTTCACTTTATAAAACTACGGAATCTTTTTATAATTTTTTATTTTGCACACACTTCTTAAAATTTTGTTATTTCGATACTTTAAAATTCCCGTCTAGAGTCTAGAGCAACTGAACCGTACCGGGCCACACTGAACACTGAAATTATTTTAAAACAGGAAAAAATAGACGAATGAAAACTCCCTTTGAAAATGACAAATATTGGTTTGTACGCATTTTTCCAAGAACTCGAGTACAGTGTAGTCCAACCTCTTTAACTGTACACCCCTTCTTAGTCAAGAGACAGTCTACAGTCGTAAAAAACACATGTTGGAAAAGTTCTTCTAAAACTGGCCCTTGAAATATTTCCCCCACTTTTGAAAACGCAATTATGACAGTGACATAGTACTCAGTAAATGCATCTATTTAATAGTTTTATCTCTAACTTGCGTTGGCATTTTTGTAATTTTAGAGATTCTCTCTGAATAATTTGAAAATTTATTAATTAAAGATTAAATATTTCTGAAATATCAAGGATAATTTTTACAACACCAAAAATTTGTTTCTTGTTACAGTGAAGCTCACTGCAGAACAATTTTTATTTTTATTTAATGATATATAAAATTAATCAATAAAATCAAGTTTTTGATTAATTATAATCTTATTTGTAACCATTACTTTAAATCAAAAGATTTTAATGAGAAACTTACAAAGTAAAGTGAGAGTTAGTCAATAAAGTTCTACTGTATAAGAACCATTAAAATATGGAAATTTTTCTCATTTTTCATTATAAAAATCATAATATTAGTGTATTTTTAGTATAACATAGTATAAATATTCAAAGAAACTTATTAAAGTATTCTATTGAATCTTCCTTATATTAATAAAATCTATAATTTCAAAATTGACCCTAGCTTAAAAAAAATGATATAATAAAAAAACTGATAATTGATTTTTATCTTTTTTTCAGAAAAAAAAACATGGAATACATTTACATAATGGAGGGTGTTCGAGTTCCCATTGATTGGGTTATGCGTGCCCCTTTGGCCACAATCAAGGAGGGTGTCAGGATGGCGTTGTTGACCTATGTGGCGGAGTTGGCGCTTGGGACTCTCCCCGAGAACATAGAGCTACAAACTGAAATTACTGGGGTGAATACGACACTGAGGGTTATTAGCTCAGGAAATTATTTTTTTTCAAAAGAGGGCCAACAACAACAACAACTGATTTTATCATCGCACCGCAATCGACAATTTCATTTATAAAAATTAAATATCGATTAAATATATAAAAATGTTTAAAAATACTATTGATTAAAAAATATTTTTTATATTTTCACATATAATGTAAAAAAACATTAAAAATAAAAATGTGAAAAACTAATATGTTGGTTATTTATTTATTTTGATAAAACCTCAATTTTGTAGATATAATTAAGAATTTTAATTTTAATTAATTTTAATAAAATCACGAAGTTATCCACTTTTTATTTGAACTTTTAAAATGTTGTTATTCAGGTCCTCGGAATCCACATAAAAGCATTCTTTCAATGAAAAATTGTCATAAAAAATATTAATTACAGTTTCTTGAAAAGTACCATTTTCACTGTTTTCTACTATTTTCAAAGCCTAATAACGACTCTAGTAATATATATATCTTATACTGAAATTTTTAAGAATATTTTTTCCTCGAAGGTTGAAGATCACATTTTTTTGAAAATGTAGATTAGGGAAAAAATGTAAATAAGCCTGCTACTATAAAAAAACAAAAATCTGGGTGAATTTTCAGAATTTGACAGGTCTACAACTTGAGCTGTTCAATTTTCGGGGCGGAACTTTCATTAGCTCGACTGTAAAAGTCGATCACAGTGGGTCTCGACACCATAAACTCATAAAACAGACCCTTTCTCGGCAAGCGTTCTTTACTCATATTTCCCCTTTTTCAGAAAAGTGAATAATAATAATTTAGAGGACGCTAACTAATCCTGTTATAAAAGTTACATCGATGAAAAGAGCTGAGGTTGCACTTTTTTACGATTGACTCTTCACTCAACAAAATTGTCAGGTTTTTTGCAATGCCAACTTTCGAAGACGATGAGCCACCTCTACATATTGTTTAAAATTAAGCGATAAAAATCTAGCTTCTACAATCGCAAAAACTACCCTTATTTGCCTTTCTTCCTTTTAATTATATTCGTAGGTATAGGTATAAAATAATACGATTTTCTTTATTTAAAGATTTTTATTATTATTAAAAAAGAATTGTACATTTTTTGACAATAACTTAAAACTAAAATGTATCAGGTATCACCAGAATTCCAGGATTTTCTAGGTCACTATAAATCGTAAGTATAGATAATTCCTTAATCATACATTCATTAACAGCTAATTTGAATCTTTGAATATCAGATATAAATTTCATTCTGAATTATACTGAATTCATAAAAGAGAAGAAAATTTATTTATACCAACTTTTTAACCCCACCACTTATTGGTTTATACTCAACGATACGATCATGTAGAATCAGACAATATGCTGATGTTTGGGCTGGAAAATTATCACTTGTTTCAAATTCTAAACGAACGTCAACTGGCCCATACTTTAAGGATTCATTTTGCTTTGAACAAGCGATAACGATTAAAGGTGCATAGTCTATAAATTTTTTCCCCCCAACAAAGGTTGTGATTCTTTACCATAATAAGTAGCTTGAAAGTTTGCATACATATCATAAAGTAAAGCATACTGATGTCTGCTAACATTAAGATTCAAATTACCATAAGGATAACCCTGATTATTCAAAAATAGTTTCACATTCGTTATATTACAATGATCAAAGTAGCTAGAATTTCTATTGGTATTGTTTTTTCTGTTTGTTTGAAAACCTAGTATAACAAATCTCGACTTTTCCAACTGATTTGATGTTTTTACAGCCCAAACATGTTTCAACGTAGTTGGGAGTAAGGGATATTCATACAATTCCCAAGATCGAAAACTTATTGGAATGGATGGATCTTTTTCAATATATTTTAACAACTTTAATTTTCGTAAATCTGACAATTTCACACTTGGTAATAACCATTCTATTTTATTAATTTCAAGTTTATACTGTTCATTGGGAGCTGTTTGTAAAATAGCATTTGCATCGCTTCTAGATTTTGTTAAAATAAGTTCGTGTTTAGCATTAATAATAATTTTATGATAATCTTCTGCAAAACCAAATATCATACTAAGGGGTACAGAGATATCGAAATAACCAGCAGCATTTGTTAAAGATTTTTCATCGGTGTTATCCTCAAGCCAACCAGTATTTTCTAAGTAACTTACTTGCCCCGGATTTAAAGATACATAATTTTTCATCAAACTAGTTAGACCAACATTTTTATTTCTATCAATTTCTATTGCATTAATTTCATATCTTGCTTCTTCAAAAAGAAAACAAATAGCATTACAAACTAAAAAAGATTTAGTTAATGGAGTTCCATCATTTTTCTCCAATTTCCCACTTATGTGAAGTGAACTTTTATTGGGTAGTAGACAATGATCTTGATTCTGTACTGCGATTCGAATTTCATCACTGTTGTTAAAAGTGGATAAGGCGTACGGTTGATGTGCATGCACCTCATAATGTGCGATAGATTCATTGTAAATTACAGGAGCCGCTACATTTAGTATGACCTCTTCCATGGCAAACGATAAAACGATTGTAGATGAAATTGAAGAAACATACACACACGAATTTGAATCTTTTTACCCTCCTCTTCTTCTTGCTTTCCTTCCTCGAGAATTGACTTTCAGCCCCAGGCTTCTTAGAAACTGTACGTTTTGAGGTGTCAACACCTTGACTAAAGGTTTTTGACTGACTTGTCTGAGACATGACACCTTATTATTATAACCGTAACCAACCTTTTTATTAAAAACTACCCCCATTTTTATCGTAATGATTTAATATGAAGTCTAGCTGTTATAACCTATCTACGAAAATTAACTAAATTTCCGTCTTGATCAACTATTCGTAATTGAATTTGATCTATTGTTTTGACTGCGACTGGAAAGTAAATGACGTGTGATGGGACTTCTACTATCTTATATACTGGAGGTACTTTAGGGAAAAATTCGTGAATTGTGTGCACCTTCAGACGAAGTATAGAATCTTTAGGTTTGAAGTTTATGTTATAATTACACAAAATCTCACTCTGTAAAGTATTATTGTTAGGTTCAATATGAATTTCAATGCCATACTGAGCTAAAACGTTTTGTAAAAATCTTTGAGTATCATTCATTTCATAGCTACTAGTGGGAATAACAATTTCTTTATCATCAACATAAAATTTATTGCAACCAACATCCACATTTGGAATTGAATTAAATGTTAAAAATTCCACAAGTCCTAGAGCATAATTTTTATTAGATGAAAGGTCAATCGGTGGAAAATATTGCACTTCTAGTATAGAAGAGTTTCCTGATAGTGTTAATGTAAAAGAATCGTCCATGATGCGGGTAATTATTTAACTGACTTGAACAATTTTTTTATGCTCTTTTATATAAGCAGAACGAATTTTTAAATTTCATCTGATTACATAAAAACTTTAGACATAAATGCCCACACATGAATGTATCATAATTCTGGTACCTTTCATGATTGTATTTTATACTACCAACATCGAGATAATTAACGAGATCTAAAGGTACCAACATCGAGATAATTAACGAGATCTAAAGGTGGGCGAAGATTTCCAAAACTATCAAAATAAATTACTTCATTCCCAACCTTTCTATATGCAACCCAATGTGTCCCGGATCCATTTTTATCATCAAGATTAACAATACCTGATTCTTGTTTATGAGGTCCATTTAAAGGTAATTGATTTTGCATAAAAACCCCACGAAAATATGAAATTTTCAGAGATTTTGCATACCTAAGTAAATCTATATCAGTTAGAGCTCGATGTGGTAGTGTTACTTTCAGTTTTTTTAATTTTTTGGGGTTTGAGATTTAAAGTGCAGACCTAAGCCTTGTCTATAAGGCTTCAAATATAAACCCTTTCCCATTGTGATAGATTCCATAGTTTGATTATGTCGTTTGGTTTTTTCAAGTTGTTTTTTAGCTGCACTCATGTCATTTATTGCTTTAGCTACACCTGCAGCCCCACCAGCTAACGCCCCGGTTGCACTAAGGCCTGCAAAGAGTGGTATAAGAAACGGTAAAATACCACCAGTTTTAGTTGGTGTGGGTAGAATTCGAGGTTTCTTTATGTTACGCTTCCCCCCAGCTTTTCTTACGGCCGCCCGCGCACCTTGAAGAGCTGATTTAATTACTGATTTTGCCTCCTTACCAACATTCATTGATTCTTTAGCAGCTGTTACGATTTTTTGTAATGCTAATTTCTTATTTTTAGACAACTCCCTTTTTTTCTCCTATTTTTCAACCCTATATCCATTTTTTTCTCCTTATTTTTCAACCCCATACCCATTTTTGACTTAAGCTTCATTTTGTTTGCTACTGCCCACGCTGCAGCTTTTTCACTTAATCCTGCGTCTTTAGCTAAAACGCGATTCCAAGCCTTTTCAGCTAATTTTTTGTCAGCTATGTTTCTCACCTCAATATTTTCCCTATTTTGAGAATAAGCAATATCGTGTTCTCTGCACGCTTGATCTAGAGGATTGATACCCGGATCTCCTCGACACAAGACGTTTTGTTAATTTTGTACCAGGTCCACAATATTGATAACCTGGTATATGTAATTCTACAGGAAAATTATTTATTAATTTATTAATTAATCCACCGCCATGTCTACTTCGTTTGAATGTTCGTTTACAACTGACTTTATTTTTTGTCTTTACATGCATGATTATAACCAAGTGAGAAGACTTTTCAAACTGATTTGTAATTTTATAAAACATATTATTTATAGTTTTTTTCATTCAGTTGCATTTGAGATGGAGTTTAAAGCACAACCAACGAAACTACCTATGGTGAATTTTGAAGATATCACACAATCTCTAAAAAGTAAGGAAAAGAAACGACATGGGGATTTACTACCAAATAGTGTACGAGCTATATTTTGTGGACCATCCAATTGTGGGAAAACGAATGCTTTACTTACTCTACTCACATATCCGAACGGGTTAAGATTTGAAAATGTGTATGTATACTCAAAGTCTTTAAATCAACCAAAATATACATTTTTGGAGAAAGTTCTACAGTTGGTAGATGGGGTTGAATACTTTCCATACAACGAGCATAGTGAAGTAGTGACACCGAGTGAGGCACGACTTAACTCAATATTTATATTTGATGATGTGGCATGTCAGAAGCAAGATAACATTAAAGCCTTCTTTGCCATGGGTCGCCACAAGAACGTTGACTGTTTCTACTTACGTCAGACTTATGCTCGAATTCCAAAGCAGATGAAATGAATCTCAAACATATATATGATGATCATGTGAATACTGATATGTCTTATGTTAAATTTAAGGAATAACTTGTTGGAATAAAAATAAATATGGTTTTGTAGTAATTGATAAAGATAATGATTTTAGTCAAGGTAGATACAGAAAAGGATTTGACTGCTTTATAAATTTAAACAACTAATTAAAAAGGGGGGCAGTGCCTATTAGAACTTTAATGTATCAACATGTCTTCTCAAAAAGATATTTTACATCAAATTGCTAAGGCTAGTGCAGTCATTCGAAAAAAAACATAGAATGATGAAATTAGGTAAAGAATCATTTGAACAAACTTTAAGTGATACTTTTAAGCCAGTTGTTGCACTACTTGAGAAAATAGTTGATGATTTTAAAAATGTTAACAAACTTAATTCAGTTAAGGATGAAGTGAACAATAAAGACTTTACACAGGAAGAGGAGTAGGAAAATGAGCAAAGTGATTACCATAAATCTTCATTTAAATCAGCTGTAGGATCAAAATCATTTAAAAATACACAAGATTTAGATCAATCAACTGCTTCTACTTCATGGAATGATATAGCAAGTAATTATCTTCGTATGTTAGGGGAGAGAAATAAGGATTTTGATAATACATACGGTGTCCGAAAATTATCTAAAAATAGGTTAATGATTGGTAACACACCGATAAGTTTCAGTCAAAACTATTTTTATGTGGGTGATGAGAAGTACCCAAATAGTGAAAGTTTGCTTGAACTTTTATTCAAATCAATTTATTCAATCAATTTAAGTCTGATGCATCGTGTATTGAAACAAGAATGTAGTGAAATCTATGGCATTATAGCTTCTTTACGAACAGAAGTGGTGAACAATAACATGATGATTCAAGCTCAAGAATCATCTACAGGTGTATTTAGGAAACAATTTAAAAATGATTTAAGAGCAACTGAAGACCTAGTGTATCGAAATGTTGAAATCATTTCTCAACTGGATTCCAAACTGAATGCACTTAAACATGGATGAGAAGAAACTACAAATGGTGAAGGAATTACATAGGCCTGCTAGAAAAAATTATCAACGTCGAAAGGTTGATATCCGTGGTATTGATGAAACCTGGCAGGCAGACCTAGTTGAAATGCTAGCATATGAATGTGAAAATAAAGGATACAAATATGTATTAATGGTTATTGATATATTTTCAAAATTCGCTTGGGCAATTCCAATAAAAACTAAAAAAAGTGAAGATGTGACAGCTGCGATGAAATCAATCCTTGTGAAAGGACGTGTTCCAAAAAATTTACATGTAGATAAGGGTCGAGAATTTTACAATTGAACCTTCGAAAATCTTATGAAACAGTACAATGTTAACATGTATTCAACTTTCAGTAATTTAAAGGCGTCAATTTGTGAACGATTCAACCGAACTCTGAAAAATAAAATGTGGATTCAGTTCAGCTTGCATGGTAACCACGTATGGTTAAATATTTTGTCAGACTTAGTTTCTTCCTATAATAATACGAAACATCGAACAATTAAAATGAAACCAAATGATGTTACGAAACGAAATGAGAATAAATTGTTAGTAAATGTATTTAAAAAGTTTGTAGCAAGTAGAAATTTTATACAAAAAAAGTTTAAAATTGGTGATAAAGTAAGAATTAGTAAATTTAAACATATTTTTGAGAAAGGATATACACCAAATTGGACAACTGAAATATTTTCAATTAGTCGAATAAAAAATACTCAACCAGTAACGTATTTAATTGAAGATTATCAAAATAATCCTGTATCTGGTTGTTTTTATGAGGAAGAATTAACTAAAGTCAAATATCCAGATATTTATTTGGGGGAAAAAGTACTTCGAAAGAAAGGAAATAAAATGTATGTAAAATGGTTAGGATTTGAGAATCAGCATAATAGTTGGATTGATAAGTTTAGTATATAATTAATATGTAAGAAATTTGTGTACTCATTATTTTTCCTCAATAAAATTTTGTTTCACCATTTCATCCGCTTTTGATTCCTTTTAATTCCTTAATATTAATAATAAGAGTGATAATTATAATTATTATTTTTATTTAAAGCAATGTCATGGAACAGATACACGTATACATATTTTTTTTTATACAAAACTATTTCCTAACATTGTTAATTCAGACAATTTTTGTAAAACATGTCGCCTTAAATATTCCACCTTAAATGTGACGATTTCCAGAAAAAAAGTATGAAAATACCTACACGAAGTTCTATATCCAGCCTTCTTTTTCAATAATTGATATTTTTTTACAATGTAACACTCAACTTCTTTTTCAGTATATACAACATTTTTTTCATCCCAAAGTGACTCAGCTATAGTTTTAATAATCATATCTAATATAGTTACATATGGCTCTATTAACAAATCATAAAAACAATGTGTCATACAATTTTTAAGTTCACAGAGTATAGCAAAAGTTGTTTTTCGCAAAAGAAATGGGTAATGCGAATCACCTGTTCCTGGTTGTTGTAATGAAATCACATTTTCACCGAGATACAGTCCAAAACGTAATTAAAAATTTTCACATTTAATTAAATTACAATTCAGATCACCACTGAAAAATAATTCAAAAACTTTAAAGAAACTTTTAAACACTTTCCAGTCTTCTTTACTAAGAACGATGCAAACTTCGAGGATGACTACTCATAAATTTGATACATGATGATAAATTTCCATCTCTATCAATTTGACTTTTAGGGATGTATGGCATATTGATTATTTAAACATCAACCTCATCCACACCTGTAGAAACGAATTCAATCTGATTGAATTTCCCTCCTAGATATTTTATGAAAGCTCCTTCTCAGCAGCCTCTTTTTTCAAATCTTCAAGCAATGTCGAATTTTCATCAAAGACTTGAACCATTCGTTGAGGTAGAAACACAATGTAGCTATTTTCAATTTCAACAACAATCCTAGGTCCGTATTTGGTTTCAACTCGCCTCAGACTGGAAATTTGATAAAAGCCTCCAACGGTGAGATCCTTCGGCTTCTTTGTTGGCACCACATTAGCAGCTTTATTTAATTTTGAAAAATCCATTTCTTTCACTTAGATATACAGACTCAAACTTTTTCAATAAAGAATTAAACTCAGATCTTTTCCTAATTAAGTTCTTTAATTCTTTAATATTCTTCAAATGTTCACTTAACCGAATTCGTAGTTCACTTTGTTTTTCAGATTTTTTCTTCATCAATTATTGCTTTCTCTGTCTTAAAAGTCTCGAAAATTCCAGACGTTTAGGTGACCCGATAGATAACAGAAACGGAAACAGTCTTGGGAAAAGAATGTGTCCTCGATATGTAATACAATATCCCCTGTGCTTAAAATGCTTTCATGAAACTTAACGAGTGATAAGACCCTACGAATACTGCATAGGTTACGATCTTTAATTTTGCAGGTGGTCCCGACCGATAAGAGAAACGTATGGAGTCGTGGGGAAAGAATAAATTAAAATATTTCGTACGTGCTTCAATTCGAAGCAACGCTTTTCATGTACATAACCAGTGAGGGTCAGAGGGTCAACGCACTAAATGTCACCCCCTGAAAGACTCATTTTTCACACTTGATCAATTCCGAGAAATATCTTGCTCACTAAACAAATAACCTACACATTCCTTCCAGAAGCTTCCGAGGTCAATCACCTTAGGAAATTTTTACATATACCCTCAAAAAATATTCACCCCCACTTATCAATTCCGAGAAATCCATCTTGCACACTAATCATATAACCTTCAAATTCCTTCTAGAAACTTCCAGGCCAACCACCTTGCGAAAATTCTAGATGTCGGTAACATGTCGGTGCAGGGATTTATATACAAAACTCCCCCTGTTATACTACTCTGGTAGATAATTATCCAACGAAGAATCATGTATCGGACATATGGGTTTGACACCCCCAACATACCCCTAAGAGTCCCTCAAAACTATCCTTAAAACCAAAAATATCAATTCTTCATAAAAACGACCTTTGAGCACTGTATTCTCATCTTTTTTTAGCTAAAATTATTTGTATTGGTTTAGTGGAATATTTATTACCATTGATTAATGAATTTTTAATTATTCAAACAAATGGAATTTGTTTGAATAATTTTTTTTTCTCGAAATTTCGTTTTTTTCCCCTGAAAATTATTACTATTGGTATAGTGGAATATTTATTAACAATAATTTATTAATTTTGTACTATGGAAAGAAATGGAATTTGTTTGAATAATTTTGTTTTGAATTTTTTTTATTGAAGTTTATTATTATTTCTTCAGTGGAATTTTTATCAACATTTGTTAATTAATTCGCAAAGTTTTAAACAAATTCTATTTGTTTGATTATCTGAAAATTAATAAATAATTGTTAATAGATATTCCAGTAGACCAATAGTAATAATTTTTAGGAAAAAACGAATTTTCAAAAAAAAATTTAAACAAATTCCATTTATTTAAATGATTGAAAATTAATCAGGCAACGTTAACAAATATTTCAAATAGATTCGTATAAATAATTTGAGGTGAAAAAAATACGAGAATTCAGTACCGAAAAGGTCGTTTTTATGAAGAATTTATATAATAATAATATATAAACTGTAAAAAGTGATTTTTCCACATGCATTTTACATGGGAAACTTCAAGTCAAAACCGGCAGCAGTTAAAATTAAAAAAAAAAAACGAAAAAACAAAAATTAGGCATATCCTTTTTTCGGATTGGGAACAGCATCGGAGGAATCGTTGCCCTCTAGCATGAAAAAAATTTTGCCATGCATTCTTTAGCCATGCATCTTGCCATGGATTCGGTTCCGAGAATTAATGTTGAAGACCGCGATATTACAGTAGTAAGGTAGATTTTATTGTTGTTGAAAATATGCAAAAAATAAGAGAATATTTTTTTTCATAAAATGATAGTAATTTCTACAAATATCAATCTGAAAAGGTTGAAAAAATTATTACGACGTAAAAATTGGAAAATAATTTGAACTAAAATGTTATTACAGATTATTTTAAAATTATTATTTCAAAAAATGGTATGTCGAAAACAATGCATTATTATACAAAAAAAAATTCTTCCAAATATAATATTTGAACCTACGTGGTTTAATCAAGTACGATCCTAATCATTTTGAGTGTTATAAGAAATTAAAAATATCATAAGCAGAAAATTGAATAGTAGAAATAATTTAAAAAAAGTAATTTTTATATATATATATAGTTCTTCAGAATATTTTTAAATTCTGAAAATTTTGTAGAACACAAAAAAACGGTAATGAAATATAAAGCAGAGTTATTCGCAATGTTTATTTATAATAATTATCTCATATAATATTATGATAAAAGAGAAAACATTATGAAATAGTTTCCGACAATTTATTTCATTTTGTAAAATGTCAGTGGGCGGTCTGTCTATAGACGAAAAAATTCGACAAAATAATGTATATATTTTATTTCTAGTTTAATAACATAACCTAAAACTGAAATTGAACTGAGGTTTGACTAATAATCCTGAAAATGTTAAATTCGACCTAAAACAATGCCACTTACGTAAGCTTTTCCTTAGTAAGGCAGATATGGAGTTTAATATAATCTCAATACAGCTTTTAGTTTTTAGTAAGAAAATAATTATTGATTAATAATTGATTATAAAAATAAACTTAATATTGTAAGAAGTAAAACAAATCTCGCTCAGCGAATAACACTATTTGAAAGTGGAGATACTACAATCTCGCCCAGTAACATTTTTCTCTTCAGTTCACACTGTACCTCTCACACTCTCAGTTAGCACTTGACGCAGTACGTAAAAGGAAATGCTACAATTTCACACTGCGAAACTGGTGCGGGGTGAGATCCTTTATTGGTACACCGGATTAATATTTCAAACTGCACTATCTACGTTGTAGCCCACTACCCATCGCATTATGAAAGAGGATATCTTACCAGTTGTAAATTGTATAATTCACAATTTTTAATTCACAGTTGGAAAACGTAAAGTCTGCCAGCTTATAAGTGAAACCTTACAATGCGGGGCAGTAATTTAAACAGCGCCCACCAGTGCTATTCGACTCTACAATGCCAAACTGTAATAGCTGCTTTATGTGTTGCTACAAGTGATATTTTGGCAGTATACTTTCAGATTACAGGTTCACACCGCATTCAATACTGTGAAAACTGCTCATTTCACAGTGGGTACGCTTTAAACCTCAGCTTTACTGTTCGAAATTGTACATCTTACAGTATACTTTTTTCCGTGTAGGCATTCAGAAGAATACTCAGCTATTCTTCTGAAAGCCTGTCACGTTTTAGGCTTTTATAGGAAATCAGCCATAGAGCATTAAAACACATTAAATGGCTATTTAAAATTTTTTTAAATTTATTTTCATGTTCATCTAATTGATGAAATATACTTTTACAAAATAATAAGAATAACGATTTTATATCATATATTTAAAAAGTCTTTTAATTTAAGTTCATGTTTTCACAGGATTCAAATGTAAACATTTATTTATTTTTCAATTTGCCTCATTACAATCATATAATATTATTCATTACAAATAGTAAAGAAGAGCGGAATTAATTAATCATTCGATTAAAAAATCCCTATATTCATTAAATAATTGAATGATAAATTTATAATTATTGTGAATAATAATTATAAGTATAATAATTATTGTTGCATAATTATATACACTCAAATTTGTTTTATGTATAATTATTTACTATACCTTGCATACTTGATGGATTATTATTGTTTACTATTATGTATTTTGATTTAGTAGTGAAATTTCTTGTCATTCAATATAATGTAGTAGATGTTATTCATACCAATCAAATTCTTTTATTTTATCAGTCTGCCATAAATCTTGAAGCGAGCAGTATAAGCTAGCGAAAACGTAAAAATTATGGGTGAGTGTATGGTGAAAAAATTGAGGTTTGATGAAAAATTAAAAAAATACTATAATGAACGAAAAACGACAAACCGTAATATGAGGAGCGAAGATCAATCCCAATGGGAAATTACAGACTTGAGCCGATGCGATACAACTGGCGCGGTAGAGAGTGCCAAGAGTTGGCTAGCCAATCCTGGCGTAGCACGGACATTGACACTGGATATGCATTGTGCCTAATATAAGTTCCAATAGACCAGTACCGACCCAGTACGGATTCTGTGCAGTTTTGAACAAAAATCAGCCCTGGTTCTACGGGCTAATGCCAACTTCAAGCCCAATGGTGAGACGACAATGGCACAGTCTAGGGCACAGAACTGACTGTGACAAATAGTAAACCACTTTCTCACCGTTATGCGCTGGATCTTGGCAGGGTACTGGCACGATACTGGCGTCGTACAGTCTACAAAAAACGGCAAACCATTGTCTCACGATCTTCTGCCGGACCTGGGCGGAGTAATAGCACGATATTGTAGGTGAGCGGTGCACCCCTAAGAAGACGTATACAAAAACGAGTTGACCGACCAGATAGTTTCGCCAGGATGAAACCTTTTCTAATCGATGTATTTATGTTGTTGTGAACAAAAAACCTTAGTGACATTTTTTCGTACCAATGGTCAGTAATTTGTTATTAACAAAAAACTTGCAAAATTGAAAAGGATTACCAAATCGATACGAAAACACATTTTTTTATATATTTTGGGCAAAAATAAACACTTTTTAACTCTTGTCATTTTTTCGGAAAACGCTTCGTTCTGGAGCTACGAGCGATTTAAGGTCGAAAAATAACCAAAATGCGCCATTTTCATACATTTTTTTCTCGGTTTCTACTGGGAGCTCTTTCAATTTTCTTTATTCGAGGTTACTCGCCGAAAGTTATGTTTTCATGCAAAATTTCTGTTATCGTGGCGACTTTCTTTCCCCTTTCAAGATTTGCGATCAAAAACTCGTGAAATTGACCGACTCTCCACGAATCTCCAGACACGGACGTTTTCATACTTTTGATTTCACACTACAAATATTTCGATTCTAAACCGTTTATATGGTTTTATACAGGCAAGACGGACAGTAAAATTGAACACCTCCGATTTATTCCTATTCATAAACTGTATGAAGAATTAGGTCCACAAAAAAGTTAAGTTGTTATCACTTTACATGCCGTAAGTGGCTGTGATACCATAAGCTCATTTAATAATATAGGAAAAAAGAAAGCGTGTGCTGGATTCTCTAAACTGTCTGATCCAGACTTCGATGATTTAGCGAACATAGTCGATTTATCTGTACAAAACTGATTAATATGAATGTATATGAAATTTAATATACACGCACTTAATGTCGATTTCATATGATTGATATATTAATTTTAATACACATGGATATATTAATTTCGACGCCTCCATTCAATATAAGTCTATATGCTGACAGCGCCGTCTATGAGACTATATGCGAAATGGGCCGTGTATGAGACTATATGAAATTTGTACCGAGTATGAGACTATCTGCATTTTTGACGATTTTGAGTTGTTATTATATTCTAATAGAGTAAACAATCCTGCATCGTTTGTTAAAATATTTTACAAGTCCGAAGCAAGGGCGACAAAATAAGAAAAATTAAAAATATGCGAAAGAATGTAAATATCCTACAAAAAGTACATTTTTTTCAAAACACAACACAGGAAATTCCATTTATATGATCTTATTCAAAAGTCACAGTCAAAATACAATTATCGACGGAATTATACTTTCTTGTTATTAAATAAGTGGTATGGTTTTTTAATGCAGTGGTGGCAACCCTGTATGTTGTATCCACACCAAGGATACTATGTGACATTTGGAGGTTATATATAACAACATAACCTCGAATATAAGCTTTTTGCTTTTCCTTTATTTCCTATAGCTTCCAAGTAATTTGCATACAGGCAAATTATTAAAAAACATCCATATACTTCAAACATCAACTTCAGTAATTTATATATTTAAAATGTATTCATTTTAGTTAGCTATTATTAAAATTATATCCATTCTGAGAAAAGTCATCTACTTATTATCAACTTTTTATTGATTTCAAACTCGTTCATTGACAGAATTTGGGGGGAAATATTGAGATTAGAAATTGAGTAAACATAAGCAACAATTTTTATTATTTTAGAGTGCACCTATGACTTTTTTTAAACATTTTAAACTTCAAACAGCTCTCCTGAAAAGTTGCTAGAATGCAGATAGCCTCATACTCGGTACAAATTTCATATAGTCTCATACACGGCCCATTTCGCATATAGTCTCATAGACGGCGCTGTCAGCATATAGACTTGTATTGAATGGAGGCGTCGATTTTATTATTATTTTCAACAGTGCAGTTACTATATCAATAGTTCGCGAATCGATATTTTGTTTTCCGGCTGTTCGCCCGCTCGTGGAGAATCAGTGAATTTCACGAGTTTTTGATCGCAAATCTTGAAAGGGGAAAGAAAGTCGCCAGGATAACAAAAATTTTGCATGAAAACATAACTTTCGGCGAGTAACCTCGAATAAAGAGAATTGAAAGAGCTCCAGTAGAAACCGAGAAAAAAATGTATGAAAATGGCGCATTTTGGTTATTTTTCGACCTTAAATCGCTCGTAGCTCCAGAACGAAGAGTTTTCCGAAAAAATGACAGGAGTCAAAAAGTACTTATTTTTGCCCAAAATATATAAAAAAATGTGTTTTCGTATCGATTTGGTAATCCTTTTCAATTTTGCAACTTTTTTGTTAATAACAAATTACTGACCAATGGTACGAAAAAATGTCACTAAGGTTTTTTGTTCGCAACAACATAATACATCGATTAGAAAAGGTTTCATCCTGGCGAAACTATCTGGTCCAGGTGTCCCTCGCCGATTTTAATTCTCCCTGAGGGTGATCCGCCAATAGTCATAACGCTTTGAATGTCAAATTCTTTGTTAAAAAGCAAACAACAAATCATATTGACAAAATGTTGCGCGAACAATAGTTCGCAAACTATTAAGCATTGTAATTGGCCAATAGAAACTCACTATTTTCGCGCGCCAAAAGCTTCCTGCGCGAATTTTCTTTACCAAGGTTCACTTCAGACCAGTAGAAAAATAGTTATCAGCTAGACAAGAGAGAAACTTTTACCGATGCAACATGAAGTTGCAAACCATAGCGCCGTCAATTGTCCATTGCGTATTTCCCACGATTTAAAATACAAATTACAAAAATTCTTTTTTAGATAAAAAGATATTCAGAAACTTCTCATCAGTCGAGAAAATGAAGCGCAACTTCCTGTTGCATTATGATAAAAGCAGGTTCTAAAGATTTTTGGACAGTTTTTTAACCATGGCATCAGACTGTTATGGTCGCGTCTTGACGACAAGTAGTCGTCTGCCTTGAACAATTCTAAAGCTTTTGAAACTTGGGAAAATTCTCATCAGTCGAGGAAATAAAGCGCAACTTCCGGTTACATTTTGATAAAAGCAGGTTCAAAAGACTTTTTGATAGTTTTTTACTAAGGCTTGAGACTGTCATGGTTCAATCTTGACGATAGCAGTCATCTGCCTTAAACAATTCTAAAGTGTTAAGACCTTGGGAAAATTCTATTCACCCGAGAAAATTAAGCGCAGCTTCCGGTTGCATTATGATATTAATTCCAGCTGGATCCTCGAGAGGGTGGGTCGAAAAATTGGAAAAATGAAGATTTTGTTTAAATTATCACAATTCAGTGTGTTCTTGGCAACAAATAAAGAGGAAAAGTTAAATGTGGTCCACAAAATGTGAGGGAATGAATATTTTTTTCTAGGTCTTAGGTCATTAAGTGCTAGATTTGCCGTCCATAAAATTTTAGATTTTCGGCTTTTGAGTGTTTATTCTACTAGATACTCCATTAATCACACTTTAATTTCTTCAACAGTTATGAAATTAAAGCTTACCACTTAATCGCCTACCACGCCGCACCATAAGTTGACGCTAAAACGATTGTGGATATTCCTGATTGGAAGTATTGCATGCGGATTTTCATATGCATACTGATGCCAATTTTTTGAATTAAAAATGCCATTTGTGGTGAATATGCATTCATCTGTGTACAGAATTCTGTCCACAAATTTCGGATCGTTGGTATTTTGTCCCAGCAACCAGTTGCAGAATGCAAGACGCATGAAGATCATTTCTTTTTAATACCTGCTGCACTGTTGTGTAGCTTCTGTTTTATACATTGCAGCAAGCCCCCGAGTCCCGATGCTTGGTTCAGCAAGAGTACTATCCAAGATAGCCTCCTCTTCATGCACCTGCAACTGGTTTTGTCCACCACCTCTACCATCACCTCTTCTGGCCGGAACTAAGTTACCCGTCTCTCTAGCTCTGTTAACTAAACTCAAAACTTGCTGAGGGTTAGGGTGTCTCCTATTCGGAAATTGTATCGCATATTCCTCACAGGTTCGACGTGCATTCCGCCCGTATTGGCCATACATTATTAACATTTCACAATACTCTTGACTTGTATGATTCATTATAAATTATAAATTTATCGTTCGCCAAATTGATAGGAATAAGAATTTCACACTACGAAGTACGTAAGGAAAACAAAGAAAAGTAAATTTTACACAATCATTCGGTGAAGTAAATTCACTTTTGTTCACTTATGTATCAGTCACAGCACTGACCCGATCCGCACTTTATGTACAACACACAACACTTGAACTGTTTATCGTTCTTTAAAAATCCGTCGCGAAGGACCATTTTATGTTGGTGCGGAGGGATTGTTCAATTAATTTTTGCACCAGTATTAAAATTTTTAAATAAAATTGTTTATTTTACTGTATTTTACATTACATCAAGTGAAGGGAAAGCGTGGTACAAATTGTGACTGCCCGAGTTATAGAATTTGCTCTCGAAGTGATGAGCACGAAGGTCGAAAGGTATCTAAGCTCTACGGAAAGATTTGCCCTTAGTCCGGTGACGTATCCGCATTTTGGAAATTGAAAGAGTGGGGGTTGCAGGGGATTTTGAGTCAGGTCGGATAAGAGAGAGGGGATGGTACATTTAGAAAGTTGGTCGTTTACTCAAGGCTGGAAAAGGATAATATGGGTACAATATGATTTCAGGAATTGAGCAATGCGGGCCCTGGCTACAATCATAAATTAAACTATCTAAATGCTAAAATCCTTCAAGTTCTGGAGACAGATGCTTGGGAATAGGCTTTCTACCCACAATAAATCAAGACCTGGGTTTTTCTTACTACTTTAAGTCCCTGAACCTAGTTATTGTCACGTAGGAATTTAAGTCTACTATCTTACAAAGAAATTCTGAAGCGTCTAACTGTTAACCATTCTGATTTTAATAGAATAAATTGTTACGCTGTAACAGTGCATTTGTTTAAATTTTTTCTTCGGAACAAACATAAAATAAATTTTTGTAAACGGGCATTTTAAAACTTTCTAGGGGTTACAGTTATTATTTAGTCAATTGTTTACTCAACAATTTGTTACAAACAAAAAAGTTCCTTCGGAAAAATTAAATAATTAATTGGAAGTGCGACATGACATCATAATGAAACCGAACTGAGGTAGTTCTTTGAGCGACTGCAATATGGAAAATTATGTCAGGAGACCTATGTATGTACCATTAATTAAATCTCAAAAGCCATCATTTTTGTTTCTATATATGAAAAATTCGAACTCATGGAAAATTCAGTTCTCTTAAATTTAACTTTTCCTTTTTATTTGTTGCCAAGAACACACTGAATGGTGATAATTTAAACAAAATCTTCATTTTTTCAATTTTTCGACCCACCTTCTCGAGGATTCAGCGGGAATTAATATGATAATGCAACCGGAAGTTGCGATTAATTTTCTCGGGTGATCAGAATTTTCCCAAGGTCTTAACACTTTAGAATTGTTTCAAGACAAAACCATGACAGTCTCAAGCCTTAGTAAAAAACTATCAAAAAGTCTTTTGAACCTGCTTTTATCAAAATGTAACCGCAAGTTGCGCTTCATTTCCTCGACTGATGAGAATTTTCCCAAGTTTCAAAAGCTTTAGAATTGTTCAAGGCAGACGACTACTTGTCGTCAAGACGCGACCATAACAGTCTGATGCCATGGTTAAAAAACTGTCCAAAAATCTTTAGAACCTGCTTTTATCATAATGCAACAGGAAGTTGCGCTTCATTTCCTCGATTGATGAGAAGTTTCTGAATATCTTTTTATTTAAAAAGAATTTTTGTAATTTCTATTTCAAATCGTGGGAAATACGCAATGGACAATTGACGGCGCTATGGTTTGCAACTTCATGTTGCATCGGTAAAAGTTTCTCTCTTGTCTGGCTGATAACTGTTTTTCTACTGATCTAAAGTGAAACTTGGTAAAAAAAATCGCGCAGGAAGCTTATGGGCGCGCGGAAATAGTGAGTTTCTATTGGCCACTTACAATGCTTAATAGTTTGAAAACTATTGTTCGCGCAACATTTTGTCAATATGATTTATTGTTTGCTTTCTAACAAAGAATTTGACATTCAAAGCTTTATGACTATTGGCGGATCACCCTGTATGTAGTAGCACTAAAAAAACTAAGCGACACGTATTTTTTTTTATTTGCGGAGAAACACCATAAGGGGGTGAAACAGCCCCTCAAAGATAAGGGTCGCAAGTGTCGATTGTATAGTTTTGTGTATAAACACATAATTGATTTCGAACAAACCTACTGCAAAAGTTGTCTACTAATGAAAAATGAATAACGTAAATTTCTAAAAAAAAAAAAAATAAAAAAATTAAGGGGGTAAACCACCCCTACATATCTTTAAAGTCTATGATAATATATACTTTCCATCCACAAAGACAATTGGGAAAATAGTTTTGTAACGAAGGAAGTAAAATAGAGTCTACCTAGGCCGCGCACCTGTTGGATCTCGCGCTTCGCGCTCGATAATATATTCACCTCGCGCTACGCGCTCGGACACATTTGCCTGACGCTTTAAGCTCGGTTCCTCTCGGTTTTCGGACTTCGTGTGCTCCCTATTGCGCGCTTCGCGGGCAAATGCTCTCTCAGTTAGCTTCATCGTTATGACCTGCTTTTGGTTTAATTATGTACGTTTTACATAGAAAGAAGAACTAATTTACTTAAGGTGAAATCCGTTGTGAAAATTTGTCCAGTTGGGACTTAATGGGTTAAAGAAAACATTCTCATCAAGACACTCGCGCTTCGCGCTCGATATTTGCTTTAAAAATCATGTAAACCTCGCGTTCCACGCTCGTTTCTGTTCATCGTATAATACATAGAAACTCAAATGTTTGAGCGCGCTCACGGCGCGCGATTTGGTTGTCGCGCTTCGCCGCGACAATATGTTATGTTCTTCAGATAAAAATAACTAAACTTGTATTTGCTTTAAAATGAAGAAGGAAATTCCTTCACTTCAGCGTACATTTCCGAATCTTTCTAATAAATCATACAATCAGAAAGATTTCTTCCAAGTATCTGAAAAGGGGCGAAAAAAAATCTCACGATTTTGTGCCAGGCCTGGGTGCAATAATGGCACGATACTGGTGTCAGAATCATTTTGGCAAATACGATCTAAAATTGCTGACCCCTATTTAAACTAAGCATATCTTCCATTCAAATTAATGTATCCTTGATTTGACACTTAAATTTTAATGCACTTAATTTGGCGGTGGTATCTTATATAAATCGAATCGCATTCCACTATAATTTTCTTATATATATCTGACAATTTTACGTTGTAAGCATTCCTTTCCGTTTATGAAATTGAGATGAGAAATATCATTTTACAAATTACTAATTAAGATTTCATCTGTTCAACTATATTAGTATATTATGCACCCAGGGGGGAAATAAGTGCCTCTACCCAATGACGCATACGATATTTTTTATAACAAATGGATGATTTCAGACATTTCTCGAAATACAGTCATGATTTCAGTCCATATGAGATTTTAAATAAAGAAGCATGAAATTTATGTTAACTTATTTCAAATTATCAAAAATTCAATACAAAAATTGCCAGAAAAATTGTGGCTAATTTACGGTAATTTTAGAGATTGGTTATGATAACTTACACGGAGAAACTTTGTACTGGAAAAGTTACTAAATTAGGTTACAATTGAGGGACAGAGGCGATAATTTGTATATTTTAATACAGTGGTGGTAAGCTGTACTATTTTCATATGAAATCCTAGATAGGATGGATTAGTAGATACATTATTAAGTTGTATTAAAAGAATAAAAGTAATAAGTATCTAAAATAACATAAAAGACTAAATTTGTAAGAGGAACTACTATTGTCTGTAGGAATATGAATTGTACCATGACACTTCCTATTTCTTGTATTATAGAGTAAGACAAATTCGGTAGATTGCTCTGTAATATTAGTAAGTTACTTAGTAAGCGAGCCTAGCGTTGGACCGAGCGCAGCCGAATGTAAACGATGTGAGCCGAACAACACAACGGCTATTTGATAAAAAAAATCTTCTGTTTAATTTATAATGCGTTATGCACATACAAATTTATATGTATAATTAATTTCTGCAGTAATAATTAACTTTGTCTTCACAATTATTTTATTAAAGAATTTTTCCTTCTTTTATTTGTTTCCTATTCAAGTACACTTAACTAATATTACTTCAGATTTTAAAATTGAAAATTAAAAAATCTAATGCATCGATTATTATCATTGCGTTTAAAATTAACCGAATGTCAATTACAAATTTTAATTTCATGATTCTAACTTTAAAATTGTTCATTTTTAATATTTTTATTTTAAAATATAAATTTTATTTCATTTTCAACTTGCTGATTACAGTTTGATTACGCTTTAAGATATGGTGCTAAGAATTTGCAAAATGCCACCTCTGTGAACAATCAATGAATGATTTAATGAAAATTAATTGAAGTGCTAGCATTTACTTCATAAAGGCGATACATTTCTGAATCGCATAATCTGGTTTAGCAGGATGGAATATCGCTGTGCTTATGCGTCGGAGACCCGTGTTCGATTCTCGTAAGCCTTATGTTAATCACATTTTTCTGTTTCAGCTTGTAATATAAAATTCCTGTATGTATATAATAAATGTATACACTACATTTATATAATCATATATACTGTACAATTGCAATTTAAATCAATATAATCATGTCAAATAGTTCGATATCCTATACTCCTATAGTCAGCATATACGTCGTATGCTTGTGTGACCTTCAACGCGACGGGGCGCGTGTTGGGTTTATTTTTTTCGTCTGCTAATCCGACTGTACAAATTTTTACTAAGTCATTTACTAAATCCGTGCGCCGGTCTCTCTCGACGTTACTACAGTTGTTTGCAAATATTGTAATCTTCTGCAGATATTAATGCAAGAAATTTAGAATTATCTTCTACTGAAATTAGTAAGCGATGGCTGTAATACATTGCTTGCTGGTTTACTACAGAGCACTGTAAAACATTTTGGCAATTTTCCCAACTTTCTCGTAGGGAAAAATCCACATTTTCGTTGGGGAAAACCATTTTCCCAAGATTTGGGGAAATTTTCCTAAAAGTTCTTATAATTCACTAAAAAAATGGGGAAAATTCCCTAAAAATTAGGAAATTAGATAATACCTACAATTGTTGTGGAAATTTCCCGAAACTTATGGTAACTTATACAAAAGATTAAAAAAATTTCCTACAATTTGGGGAGTTGAATGATTCCTTCTGAATTTAGCGAATCGTTCCAAAAATATTGTTTGATTTACCACGTAGATTAGGCAAATTTTCTAAAAATTCGATAAGTTCTACCGTATGTTTAGGAAGATATTTTTCCTGAAAATTTTTGTTGAACTAGTAAAATATTTTAAATAATTTTACACATTTTCTTGGAGAAAAGATTTGTGAAAGTTATAGTCATTTCAAATATTTCTTTTCCTCATTTCCTTTGAAGATTATAGAAAATTGTACATTTTTCAACAAATTGGCATAGAAAGCATCACATTTTTAAGTTGATGATTTTGTACGAAAAATAAACTTTTTCCAAAAATAATGATCAAAATCTACAAAAAAAGAACGTAATCTTAATTTTTTATAGTATTTTTCAGAAAATCACCTAAAAACATTTATACATGATTATACCTTTGTATGAAATTTAACGAAAATCCACATCTGCGAAAAATACATAAAGATGTAGGCGAAAGATGCCCGCAGGGAGTCAGAAAACTCTAAATTCATATAGATGCTCATTTTTAAATTAATCTGAAAGGTTTGAAATATGGAAATAAAGTCTAACCCTTCAGGTAGTTGATAATGGAGAGAAACAAATTTCAAATTATCAGTTAAGAGTAGTATACTAGTAGCATACTATGCACCACGATACAGTTCCTTGCCATTTTGAGCTGGTAGTTCGGAGAAAATTCGCCAGGGCGCAACGTGTCGCCTCTCTCGCAACAGAAATTACGTGTCGAGTGGTTAAGAGAGCAGTCGCCGCTGGCGACTGGTAAATTGGTGACTGGGTAAAAACCCGAGCCCATCATCTTTCCGACAAGGAAAGAAAATTTAACGCTGGACTGGCATTCCGCTGGGAAGGTCCTTATGCCATAAAGGACGTCCTCAACCAAGAGATTTATCAAGTCAATAAAGGCGACATGTACGTAAGTCCACGAGAGGGACCTGCGCCCGGTATATCCTCGTGTCTACCCTCATCCACCAGACCCTACCGAACAAGAGGAGATAGATATGCTGACGAACCCTGAGCCTACGGATTGCACGTTGGATGGGCCAACCACCTCTCACAACACCCCTGAGGGACAAACCCTAAGTCCCCCAGGTGAGTTTGAGCCTCGTAGAACAACTGCCCCAATAATGGGACCGTATGGCCGAGACGGACTACCCCGACTAGCCGTCTCAGGGAATACCGACCCCCGCGGAGTCGTTCCCAACCCTCACACCGAGGGGAATCAGTTCCTGGAGGACCTACCTGAACAGCCTCGTCGCAAACGAGGTCGCCCCCGGAAAGTCAGCCTTCCTAGAGAGGAAGAGACGCCTGGCATTTCCGGAGATCAGCTTCCTATGGACCTGCCTGAACCGCCTCGTCGCAAACGAGGTCGCCCCCGGAAAG
Source organism: Andricus quercusramuli (assembly GCA_932178445.1). Lineage (NCBI taxonomy): Eukaryota > Metazoa > Arthropoda > Insecta > Hymenoptera > Cynipidae > Andricus > Andricus quercusramuli. The sequence continues at coordinate 22,856 of CAKNXH010056099.1, read as the reverse complement.
TCAGCCTTCCTAGACAGGAAGAAACGCCTGACATATCTGGAGATCAGCTCCTGATGGACCCGCCTGAACCGCTTCGTCGCAAACGAGGTCGCCCTCGGAAAGTCAGCCTTCCTAGACAGGAAGAAACGCCTGACACATCTGGAGATCAGCTCCTGATGGACCCGCCTGAACAGCCTCGTTGCAAACTTGGCCGGCCCCGGAAAATCGACCTTCCTAGAGAGGAAGAGGTACCAGAAACGCCAGCTACGACCCGTCATCGTTACCAGCTTCGCCCGAGACACCGTAAGGAGGACTCTCAACTAGCGGGTTAACCTTAGGTAGTAGCTGCAACCTGTTAGGTTGAATTAGGCATTAAGCAACTTTAGTGAATAGTAGTAAGTTGAAGATCTAAATACTTGAGTGTAGAGTCGACCTTACGTCGATATTTAGCTTTAAGGCTATGATAAGAACTTAGATATTAAGCAATTTAAGGATAACGTATTAGGGTAAGAATGCGATTAATTAAGATTAGGTTCGACCTTACGTCGATAGTTAGTTTTAATGTTAAGGAATTGCGGGGGACGAAATTTGGGGGGACGAAAGCCCCCGGGAATTATTACACAACAAAACCACCAATGTTCGAAACAATGGTGGTCTCGGTTTTTCTGTTGTCCCTCCCAAAGAATGACGGCTCTCAGTCCTTTTTCCTCCCGTAGTCTAGTTTAAATATTGGCGCGCTACGCTCCCCTCCCTCTGTTAGTATTAAGGTACGCCATGCGCGGCGTGACGAGCGGACCCCGGGACGAGGTTCAGTCCCGCGGTCAGATCGTTAGTTGATCACCGACCGATGCCTGGTAAGCATCTCGCTCCGTCTACGGTACCTGCCAACCGACTGGCCACCCTACGGTCCGCGGAGCACTTCGTTGCTCAGTAAGTTTAACCGTCGATAGTTATCGCGTGAGTTTGCTACAGAGCGGTTCCTTCTATTCGGAACGAACCTTGAGAAATCAGTGTATTGGTTGTTTTTGTTATTGATTCTTGCTCCTGGAGAGAATCAAGACGATCGTTTATAGTGAAAGTGGTTTTGATTATTGGAGGGGAACCAGACTCCCTAAGATGTCGTCGCTTTCTTCGGACGCGGTCTCTGGGGAATCCGGTAGGGTAAGTATATTTTGTGACTCAGTGGCCCCTCCCCCCTCAGTTCACTCTTTTTGCTCTGCTCCTTCATTCGGGTACCTCACCCTCACGATCCTCAACGTAGGATCGGAGTTCGTTTAAATTATATAGTAAACATTTATTATCGTTACCCTTTCTCTCGATCCTCATCGTAGGATCGGAGAACGGTCAAATTCAGTTAATTCTGATCTCTTCTCATGATCCTCATCATAGGATCGGAGAACGGTCAGATTTCATTGAATCGGGTTTCTTCTCGCGATCCTCATCGTAGAATCGGAGTTCATTTCAATTACGCTTTTACTGTCGTTACACCCTCTCTCGATTCTCACCGTAGGATCGGAGAACGGTCGAATTTAATTAAGTCTGATCTCTTCTCACGATCCTCACCGTAGGATCGGAGAACAGTCAGATTTCATTGAATCGAGTCTCTCCTCGCGATCCTCACCGTAGGATCGGAGAATATGGAATTTAACTTAACTCAATCCCACTCACGATCTTCACCGTAGGATAGGAGTTCCTTTCAATTACGCTTTTACTATCGTTACCCCCTCTCTCGATCCTCACCGGAGGATCGGAGAACGGGCAGTTTCAATTGAATCTGATCTCCTCTCACGATCCTCATCGTAGGCTCGGAGAATAATGGAACTTAAAAGAACTCGGCCCCAATCACGATCCTCGCCGTATGATCGGAGTTCCCTCAAGCTACACTTTTGCCGTCGTTACCCTTTCTCATGATTCTCATAGTAGGATCGGAGAACGGTTCAATTAGAGTAAACCAAGCCTCCCTCACGATCCTCTCCGTAGGATCGGAGAATGACTGAGTTTAATTCAACCTCGCCCCTTCTCCCGATCCTCATCGTAGGATCGGTGAGCGTTCAAGAAATATATTCAGTGTGCCCAGGAGAAACTGGAAAGGACGCCTAATAAGTTCACCGAAATATGGTGAGCGATATACCAAATATTTTTAGTGGACTACCATAAGAAGTCATCCATCATGTTAACGCACTTGTAAAAATGAAATGCACACCAAGAAACGCGAATACAAAAAACCGTTTGCAATGGAATAAACTCCGCGCGAAACTCGGCTTGTGGGGCTGCCGTTCTCGGCCTAATGGAAGCATTACTGTACGAACACTGTTGGGCCTACAGCTCTTTCAATGTGGGCACACAGCGTGCCCAACAAGAGAGAGAATCCGCACCAAGCTGCAGGCGAGGTATTTGGTGTTGCTCAGGGTGCTCAGGGTGTTAGATAACCGCACGGGTTTAGGAAAATTTTCCATTCAGGTATAAACTTTTCTTTAAATCGCTAGTTTATTCAGGAATTTAGAATTCGCACAGGTCATTTATCTAAATTCCTAAAGACAGAGCGAGGGTGAGGGGAGAGCTCGGGAGAGAGAGGGGAAGGGAGAGTGCAGTAAAAACGGGTAAAGCATATGCATTCGCCGCACTGCACAGAAAAAACTAAGTGTAATCTTTATCCAGATTTCGGAGTAAAGATTACCTGCAACAAAAATGATCCCAGGCGGGTAATCTTTACCTTGACTTCTCGGGTATTCTTCTGTGTTTACCCACGTTGTGAGGACATTTGTCAATCTTTACCTTAAAGGACTGGGAAACTTGACATCGTCTGCTTCACGGAAAAAAACTGAGGACAAATATTGTTGTAGGTAACTTCGTATTTTTACCTACTCGTATTAGTAAACCCCAAATATTACCCTCAGTAGGAAGTAAACTGTCTTTTGTTCTAATAAAAGTCTCCACGACCGTCTTGAAAGTTAAAAGCCACTGACTTTGATCGCTGAAGTGAAGTTAGCTGACGGTTTGGATAACAGTAAAATCGGTACGTGTGGTTTCATAAAGACTGCCTTGCCGAATTGTAAGAGCAAAATCACGGTAATGATTACCCTAAGTTTTGTATGTATTCCAAACAGCAACACGTCACATGTTTACATCCAAAACAGCCTGACTAAAAATGAAACAACCACCGATTTCTTTCGCAAATCAATTAAAAACGTATCAAAGTTTGCATAGACGAGCAAATTCACTACCAAGTTTGCCTCGAAGTTCGCAAATACAGCTGTTTTTCGGACAGCGACTAAAACTTGCGGCCTCTAGGGGCGCTAGTGACGACGACGTCTGCTATTCGCATTATATCAGTAAGGTCAAATCATTATTCGGGACAAATTTCAAAGCGGGACAAAAGGTACTAAGGCGGAGCCATCCCGACGAATGCGGGATTATCCCCACGAATGCGGGCCGGTTGGCTACCTTGCTTATGTACGAACTCTTATGAGTCAAATCTTCGGACATCATTGCTGTACTACTTATTCGTGTTTTTGCAATCCAGGGCACCTCCACATCGTTGACGGTGGGGAACGGAGTTATTCCGTGATCCGGCAGAAACGAAAGTCTCGTTCTCATTGGGTGATGGGTTTCGGAGTTATGGGGTTATTGATGAATGAGGGTTGGACAGATTCATTTCGATGTCATTTAATGACATTCTATCAACTCTCACCATTTCAATGCCTTTTTATGCTATTTATTATTTGCTTCCTTTCAATCCATTTAATTCCCTTGTTATGGATTTTATAGCATTTACTCGGTGATTTCAAAAACGGAATAAGAGCGCATTAAAACGTTTCAATGCCTTTTAATGCTCTCCTTCTTACAGGGAGTACAGCAATGACTCATAAGAGTTCGTACATAAGCAAGGTAGCCAACTGACCCGCATGAGTACCTTCTGTCCCGCTTTGAAATTTGTCCCGCAAAGTGTCCCGGAAAATTGGGGTTGTGTCTCGCATGTCCCGCATTCACTATGCTTTTTATACAATCTATACTTTTTTGGTGACAAAAATGAATATTCACTACACTGGCACTACAGCTTATTTCCAGTTTATAATATGCACGCATAAGTAGCATAAAGTTTTTCGTACTATGACAAAGGTGGTAAGGTGGTAAGGTCCGGCTGCCTTGTACATAAGGCTATTCTCGCCGGGTTAGGGGGTTTCGGGGTTATGGGTTTAGTGAAGAATGTCGGCCTGAGGCTCAAGAAGCATGCATGGCTCGAACATACTGTGTTCCAAGGCTTCAACGTGCATTTGTCTCTTTTTTGCCGGGTTCGGGTGTTTTGGGGTTATGGCATTTTGAGGTTATGACGTTAAGGGCTTACAGGTTTAAGGGGTTATATAGTTTTTGGGATATCGAGTGGTCAATGGATAGAGGATTTATTGGGTTTATGGGCATATTTTTTAAGGTTATGGAAAATCCTGACGTGATGGGATTAAATGGACCCCGAATTTGGATTCAGCAACCCCGAAAACATATGATAGACATAGTAAGACTCCAGTAGTAATTTTCTAGATTTTTTGTGGAGCTGTGTAATATTTATCTTCTACCTAAATATACGATACTTTCTGTGAGAAAACTATGAAATAACGGTTGGGTAACGAATCTTTGAGATAAATAAAGAACTAATAAGGAATGCTAGATATGACAGTTTGTAAGGTTATATTGAAAATTACAAGTCGACGCCTAGATTCAATATGAGTCTATGTGCTAACAGCGTTCTGTATGAGACTATTCCCTATGCTTATACACAGCGCATTGTCTCATACAATATAACGTTAATATTGAATTATTTTAAAAACTTGGGCATTTCCATCATTTTAATTAACCTGTTTGTCGGAAAAAGAAATTTTTCTTGATATTTATTATCTGTATGACTATCTATAGTATTTATTGATTTCAAATAGGTCCGCGCTTTTCAGTACATACGTAGTTGCAAACCTGGCCATCCGTAACTGGCCATCTATCGGATATGAAAAAACTAAGAAGGTCTATTCTGTGATATATTTCAATTTAAAAATAAAAATTCAAAGTTAAGGAGGAACATGCGCAACTTTTATAGATCATAATAAGATCTGGAAAAAAGTTTTAATAACCCTATTGGCATTAAAAATGTTCAATGAGTTGATTTCCCACCAAACTTGTGTACTCATGCAACGTATTGCCAAATTACACGTCAATTTTTGTCAACAAATGGATTTACACCTCTTTAAAATTAATTATTATATCATTACCTGTAGTAAGTTTTCAGTTAATTGATTTTTTGTGACTTTTACCTCGACTCTGTCATAAGTTTTCTGATCACGTATCTTGGATTTTCAAATAGAAATATTCGATTTATCCGATTCTGTTACGTTAGGTCCACCAGATACAATGTTTATTCAAAAGCTTATATTCTCTGCACAATGTGGTAAAAAATTCTAATATTTTGGATAACGACGCATAACTAATACAGTACAAGTCCGAAAAGTTGCCGTCCGGTAAGTGTACACTCCCCTTAAAACGTCATCACACGCACGGCACGCACACTAATTGGGGTTCTCACACTACGTGTGCTGTTTTGCTTATGATTTGCCAATCATTCTTACGCATGCGCGCACCTAATATCGTGCTGCTAGAGGGGGATCCGACAATTCCGCAATTCCTGGAATTTCCCGCCCCTACAGCCCCGAAATGAGAAACTTATCGGACTTCTAATGAATAAGTTTAACATATTTTGAAGGTATTAAAAAAATTTGGATTTTACTCACTGTACATTCCTCCTTTAATTTATAGTGAATACTGTGTTTATGAATATTTAATAAAATGAAGGATGAAAAATACTAACGTCGAACGATCGCTCTTCCTCCTCGACGACAATTTCTTTGGTGACTTAAACGACGCATCGATGCATTCCACAGTAGATTTTGATATCCATGTACCCTAGTCTCTTCTTTCAAAGAACATTTTTGGTATCTATAACAGTAAAGAAATAGGTCAATAAAAATGGTTAATGCATATAATCTCAACTATATGTTTAAAAAATATTCAGATATTCAATATATATATTAGGGTGGTTAAAAAAATGGACTATTTTTTTTCGAAGCCCCCACATAAAAACTTCCGGAAAGGTGTAAAAAGACGCCTGTGGAAAGTAGAGCTCTTAATATTAATACTTAGAGGTCGCTCATCGCGAATTTCTATTTCATATTTAAATAGCATGTGAATTTTTTTTTTAAATTTGTTGTTTTGTAACTCTTGAACGTCTAAATTAATTGCTAAGAACATGACATATTCTTGTGGGGAATTCGACGCTCTAAATAAAATGCCTCTTATGATTTTTTCATAAATTTACTCCTTCAAAAGTTATTCAAGGTTAAAGTTGGGCACATAATAAATCAGCACAAAGATAGGCTGGGCAAGACAGTGCGCGTCCCGCATTCAGTGTGTAATTGACTACATAACATCTGGCAGGACATTCACTGCCAAGGTTCGAAAGATCGCGCGCGAACTGCGGATCCGTCATCACACAATCAACACGTCAAAGCTACTGACCATCAGGCAGCATATTGTTGACAGAATTTGAGTACTATCTAACGCTGAGTGAAGTCTAGAGCGGAGGGAGAGGTTGATCAGAGAAAATCAACAGTTTTTGTCTGACCCATCTCGACTCTTCCAAGACCCTCCAGTTATTGTCGACCATCCGCCCAAACCAGAGGAGGTCGAAGCATTTTGGAGAAAGTCTACGAGGTCCAATATCAACTTCAAGAAGACTCAAAGAACATAAATAGCTTCAAGGAGCTATGCAATGCCCTCATAACAGCTGAGGAGGAATGCCCACCTATCACTACCGAGGAGGTGAAAAACGTATTAAGAGGCATGAAGAACTATTCCGCTCCGGGTCCAGATGGTATCAAGACCTTCTGATGGAAGAAGTTTCCTTCAACCCACCAGTATCTGGCCTGAATTTTCACCTTAGATCTGAAGTCGGAAGAACCTATTCCGGAGTGGTTGGTGGAAGGGCGCACAGTGCTCCTGTCGAAGACGGGCAACTTAGCTGACCCTAAAAATTATAGGCCAATAACTTGTCTGAACACACTGTATAAGATCTTTACAGCTATACTAAATGATAGGATTGTTCGGACAATTGGACCTGTGTGGTGAGAGATGTATGAACAACGCGGCTCAAAGAAAGGCGCAGCAGGATGTCAGGAGAAACTGATCATCGATAGATGATTGTTTGTAAAGACGCAGCATTCTGCCAAATAGTCGATTTTTCAACGTATTAAGGATAAATTTCCAAACAAAAATGAAAATTTAAATTTTTAGATAAAAGTCACCTTTCTTGGTAAAAAATTCAATTGTTTTGTTGGACATTTGTCTTTTTCGATGGAAAGTTTGTCCTTGTGGATTAAAAATTAATATTTTATGTTGGAAAAGTCACCTTTTTGGTTGAGAAATATTAAAAGTTTTGAAAAGATTTCATTTAAGGTAAATATATTAGTTATCCTACGTCAAAAAAGCAAATATTTGGATGCAAAATCTACAGGGTGTCCACGCCAGGGCTTACCAAAAAGTATGCAACCCGCTTTACACGACCATAAGAATAGTATTGGCGTGTAAGACGGGTTGCATAATTTTCGGTAAGCCCTGGCGTGGACACCCTGTATAATCTTTTGTATACTTTCTTGTAAATACTGAAACTACAATAAAATAGAACAATGTACAAAAAATACAGAAAAGTACAAAATTCGTCCAAATAATATAGAACAAAGTTGTACTTTCCTGTGTTTTATTGTATATATTAGTATTTCTCCTCGTATTTCTCTGTCAAAATGGTTTTAGTTTTTTTTACATCTTCATAACAATTACATTTACAATTTCCGCTTTCAGGCTAAAAAATAAAAACTTTTATGTTACATTTGAGGCTGAAAGAATATAAAATTAAATTTTGCCTGATTTTATATTTTGAATTAATTATACGTATGTAAATAATAATATAATAGGTTCGTTCTTCAAGGGACAACTGAAAATTTTTGGTAAACATTCGATAAGGTCAAGTTATAGGGGCCAAAAAATTGAGCTATCATTTATTAGGATCGTCTATTTTTAAAAATTTCAAATTTTGCTAAGAAGTGATATAGCTAAAAAAAATTTGACAAGAAATCAAAATTGTTAAATAAAATATCCCTCTTCATTTAACATTTTTTTCATAAGTAGCAAACCTTTTCCTGACAATCTAAATCTAAATCCTGGCCATCTAAAATAATCTTACGTTTCTTGAAGTATAATTAAACATTTTTTTCTGAAACCTGTTCTTTACGTGACCGTACTGCTTTAATTTTAACTTAAAATACCAATGCCATTATACACATTTTCAGCTGTCATTTGTACTAAATTTGAAACCACGGAGGAGGCTCTAAGCAACATTGGAACCATTATTGAAAATTTCAAAGATTGGGGTGGCCGTCGAAAGGAGAGGACCACACACTAGTTTCCAGTTTACTTTAATTAAATGTATGTTATTTCGGTTTTGAATAAATAATATTTTATAATTTATAAATCTCTCTCTATTCGCGAAATTCATAAATTGGATTATAATGAGACTGATTGAGTACCGATCGCGATTCCCGATCTGGCCCGGCCTGGCCCGGAAATCGAAATTTCTATACGATCTGGTCTTGTTTAGAGGATAGAAGAAGAGTATAAGAATATCGGACAGTGTTGTCAATTGACTTTTGGAATAAACCTAGTTTATAAGTAAGCCGTTGAATAATTGCTTCCGCAATGGTAAATCTACTGAAAAAAATGTATTTCCATTCGCCAGCCAATCGCAATTTTGCAATTCAAAATTTCATAATTATGGCCTTTACTACCCCCATTCCAGATTTAGTCCTTTCACTTTTTTACCTTACGCTGCAGACGTCTTTCTTATTTTTAGATTTCATATACTTCTATTTGTTACATCTTGAAATAAGTCAAATTTTCCATTTAAATTAGGTTTTGTTTTTCCGTTTTAAAATGGTAACATTACTATACACAATATAGGACACGCGAGCGAAAAATAAAAAGCAGATGCGGGCTGGAAGTGTATATCGCAGCCACGCCCCGATTATATTGAACATTCTAATTACCACTAGTTTATTTGAGTTCCCACGAGAATTTAATGCGTCCGGCGGCGCGGCGTGGCGAGGAAGATGGAAGAGCTATGTAATTTTTACACTTTATTTGAAAGCGAGGCAGCATGGTACTCGTATGCATCAAACTCTACACTGGTGACATGTAAGTAGAGTAAGGCTATTAAGGATACTCGATCTCAAACTCATAATAATCAGATTTTGTCCAAAGTTTGAGAATTGAGAGATATTAACAATAAAAATATGCTGTCCAAATTTTGTAAAGCCTCAGATCTTGTTTCACAAGAAAAAAGTTATCAAAATAAAATGTAATCTTATGGAAAAAGGATGAATTCGGATAAATTATGATATTTGGCAGATATGCAGATAAAATAAATAATGCCTACGTTTGTTAGTTTTCTCTCAAATGAAACATGAATATGACTGTTTGTATGTAATGTACAAGTTATTTGGACTTTCAAATTACACTATTTGTTAGGAATTTATTTTTTTATCGAAGATTCGTTACTTTGGTTGAAAATGAAACCATTTTGTTGGAAATTAGTGATTTTCTTTGTTGAAAATTAACAAGCAGGTGTAACGAGGGGAGGATTCAAGAAATCATCCGATCATACGATCGATTGCGCGCACCATCAGCTGATAAGTAGGGGTAGCGTGGGACCAATGCACCTTATAAATATCGATCCCGGTATCGGTACCAAGGACTTCTAACTCGACCCTCTTCGAGGAAGAAGCTTCACTTAGCTTTGCCTACCTGTTCATTGGAGACAGAAAACTGAACAATTTGCACTTGATTCAAAGGAAGTTAAATATCTGAGATTTTCCTTCTTGTACTTTATAAATTATTATAATTCATTGCTTTTGAATTAGAATAATAAATGTGAGTTTTTGGGTATTTATAAAGAGTTTTAATTATATGTAATGTTTGTAACGACTCTGAACCTTATCTGTTTATAAGGACCTTGTTATGCATGCTTGCATTATTGTTGATTGGGAATTTATTTTAATTTAAATAGAACTTAAATTATGTGGCTCCTCGTAACGACCCTGAACCTAATTTAAACATTAGGACCTCGTTGTGCGAGTGAGTTTGAACATAAATAAAATTGAATCTCTCGTAACGACCCTGCACCTTATTAAATAATAAGGACCTCGTTGTGCGAGTAGAATTAAATAAAAAAGATTAGGATAGCACTTCTCGTAACGACCCTGCACCTTATGTAATAATGAGGACCTCGTTGTGCGACTAGAGCTTGGGATTTATAAACAAAGCAAAATAAGGAAAATGGAAGAGAATCTAAAAATTCAGTTATAAAAATTTATTTAAATTCAAAATTGTGATTTCTCGTAACGACCCTGCACCTTATTTGACGATAAGGACCTCGTTCTGCGATAAAAGCACATAACCAGTGATAAATGATGTGTATTGATCTCAAAAAGATCTATTAAAATACCTTAAAATCATCACATAATTACGCAATCATCCCTCCCTTGAGTGAATCCGCAATCTATCCCTTTTTGTTTTAAATTAATCATTTAAAAATCAGTTGGAAACTTTTTATCGTAAGAATTAACCTTACTCAATTGTGATTTGTTTTACTTTTAAATTTAGTTATGAAATTTTTAGGGCTAGTTTTAACGTCCTATCAGTATTGGAGTCAACTTCTATAGTTGTTTGCAATTTACTGGACAGGAAAAAGTAAACTCAAATTGAACGAATCTGTCAAACAAAATAAATATCGTTGAGATAAGTTTTAAATGCAACATTACGATTACTAAGAATTAGTGCAACTTTAGTAAAATTAAGATCATGAACAAAAATCAGCCCACTGCAGTTATAATAAAATTATATTAGGAAAATTGATAAATACAAAATCGATCCCCGGTTATGGAAACGATAATGTTACAATACGATTTGGTTGAAAATCAATTTTTTTTTAATGTGTTCAACTATTGTGTTGAAAATTGAATTATTTTGTTAAAAATTCAACTATTTTGTTGAACAGTCATCTTTTTTGGTCGAAAACTTAACTGTTTTGTTAAACATTGGATTCATGTGATCCTAACAATGACGAGTGTAGTGTGTATACTAACTCTTATTGTCCAATTTGTCTTCTTTGCAGATTTCAGAATGTCAAATACCAGATTCGATTATACTTTGTATCATCCTAAATAATATTAATAATTAGTTTCATATCGGAAACTTGCTTATTTTTCATGTATTTCGATGTTTTTATAGGTATATAAAATTAGAGCCACCATTTACCGATTTTCGAAAAACTCGTTTTTTGGACAATCTTTATTTAAAAAAGACTTGTTGAAGATATGAAACAATCAATCGAACCACCTGAATGGTTGGTCGAATTTCGGTTCATAGAGTCCCGGCAATCCATCGAAAAGGAGTTGGTATATCGAATTCGAGCCCTTTCCTCTAATTGTTATTTCTATTCAATTTTGGTTAAAATTATGAATGATTTAAATATGTAAATCCTTACTTATGAATATTTATTAAAATAAATAAATATAATCGAAATAAAATAATTAATTATACAATATTTTTGTATTATTAATTTAGAGTGGCCGTTCTAATCTAGGAAAAAAATTCCCGGTAATTTCTCGGTTTTTTCAGGTTTATAAAAAAAGTTAGACGACATCTTTGCTGTTTTATGGATTGATATTGAAATGTATTATAATTGTAAAGAAGACTTTTTATTGGCATTAGGGTTGATAATATTTGTTTGTTTTGTGTTCTGCAATCGATCAAAAAAAAATATATTTTTAAATAAAATAAAAATTAGACTTTTTATGTTTCGTCCCGGACTGACCCAATGGACTCGTCAGTATGGCTATGTGAATCAGTGCTACGTTATACATTTTAATTGATTTAAATTCATTATAATGTATATTTTCCGAAGCAAATTTTTTTATTTTTGTGAATTTAATCAATTTTGCCGTCAATAATATAGTGTCCAAACCAAGCCTCTATTCGCGCAGTTATAACAAGAATAATACACAGCTTGGTAAATGTTGGTCTTTTAATTTAAGGCTTGACCCCTATCCAAGGCCGAAACAACATTAAAAAAATTGGTTGTGTTAAAAAAAAAATCAAAATTTATATCAATTATATTTAGTTTAAACTTTATCCGTGGTTGAAATACACTATATTATTGACTGCAAAATTTATTAAATTTACAAACAAACTTAAAATTTTTGTTGTTAGAAAATATTCATTATAATAAATGTAGATCAATTAAAATGTACAAGGTAGGACTGATTCACATAGCCTTACCGACAAGTCCAGTGAATCAGTCCGGGACGAAACATGAAAAAGTCTAATTTTTATTTTATTTAAGGGCATGTGATAGATAGAAAATTATCGATTTTAGCAGTGTTAGGTTTCCCGGGCTTTACCCAGGATTTTACAAAATATTAGGAAAAATTCGAGTCAATTAAAAAAAAAAATATATTTACATAATAAATTTTCGTCTAAAATCTTCTACACTCTTTCTTGAAAGTTTAAGGAATCATTTGAAATGTTTTCAGATCAAAGAAATAAAAGAAATAAACAACTTTTTATTCTCTTGAAACGTTTAATAATTCTTGCAAAGCTTCTTCTTACGAAATGTGCAAAACAAAATTCTACAATTAAAAAAAGAAATTGGAAGTCTTCACAAATTTTAAATTATTTTTGAATATTTTCAAAATTTCTAAACCTACTAAATAACTTTTACAATAACTTTATAAAAATCTACTACACTCTTTCTCAAATTTGTAGGAAAACATATGAAATTTTTAAAAATCTTTTCGATTTTCTCTTGAAGTTCATTCTTTAAATTAAAAAATTGTTCGAAGTTTTCCCAGGAATCTCAAGAAAATTTTTCAATTGCCTTGAAACCTTTGATAATTCTTAAAAAGCTTGTTTCTTCGAAACCTTCAAAAATCTAGATTTGAATTAAATTATTTTCGAATCTTTGTGAAAATTCTAAAATTTGTAAATTATCTTAAAATCTTTCAGATTCTTTAACAACATGTTCTGAATTCCTCGAAACATGAAGTTAATATTTTTAAATAAAACCTTAATCATTTTGAATTTTCCCAGAAATTACATTGCGATAGCCAAATGTTTACAACATAGTTATTTCTCATTAGTAAAAAATCATTTAACATTGAAATGTTCTCATTTATCCGAAATATTTGGAAGCATTTCGAAAGAAATACTATCATATAATAAAATTACATATTTGGGAATTTTGAATAACAAAATTGAAGATGCAGAAAAAAACTGAAAGCTGCCACTAAATTTCAAATTCACTCATTGTCGTCACAACCAATCAGGTTTTCGATAACAATATTATACGAGTTCTCGTGACTACAAACTTCTAAGTTTTAAAAAAACTTTTTTTTTTTAACTTTTAAACTTTTAACAGAAGGTATACGACCTCTTCCAGAGAAAATAGAAGCTGTCCAAAACTGGCATCTACCCAAAACAGCGAAGGGTCTCCGACGTTTTCTGGGTACAATAAATTTCAGTCGACGTTATGTACCAGACGCGGCCTCCTTACAAGCACCTCTACACAATCTGCTCAAAGGAAATATTAAAGGAAATGCGCCACTACACTGGGATGACGAAGCAGTGGTGGCTTTCGAGAAATGCAAGGAGAGTTTTGCCAAAGCAGTCCAGTTGGCTCACGCAGAGCCGAAAGCACCTCTCGCAATTTTTACAGATGCTTCTGACTTCGCAGTAGGTGCCGTTTTGCAGCAGCGAGTCAACGGAGAATGGCAGCCACTCGCTTTCTTCTCTAAAAAATTGAGCCCTGCTGAAACCAAGTACGGAGCGTATGACAGGGAACTTCTGGCGATCTACAAGGCAATACAATATTTCAGGTACATGGTGGAAGGAAGAGTTGTCATTATCTTCACCGACCAGAAGCCACTTACTTTCGCTTTCCAGCAGAAACCCGAAAAGTGTTCCCCACGCCAATTCCGATATCTGGATCTTATTGGACAATATTCTACCGATATTCGACATATTTCAGGCAAGGACAACGTTATCGCAGACGATCTCTCCAGAGTGGACGAGATTTCGGAATCCATCGATTTTTCAGCTCTAGCCCATTCACAGGTCGACGACGAAGAACTTCAAGCATTCCTCAAAGCAGGCTCACTTTTAAAACTAAAGGAAGTACAATTGCCTGGCACGGACTTCAAACTTTTCTGTGATGTCTCATCGAGTACTGCACGTCCGTACGAAAGCATTCCGAAGAGCAGCTTTTATGTCACTCCATCAATTGTCTCATCCAGGGATCAAGGCAACAGTCAGACTGGTAACTGAGCGTTATGTGTGGCCATCGATTGAATCGGATTGCAGGAAATGGTCTCGTAGTTGTTTGGATTGCCAGCGTTCGAAAATCTCCAGGCATGTCTCATCACCCATCGGGGAGCTTCCTTGACCATCATCGAGGTTTGAACACGTCCATATCGACATCGTTGGTCCATTGCCATCATCTCAAGGATATAAGTACTGCTTAACGTGTGTGGATCGTTTTTCACGTTGGCCGGAAGCCTTTCCAATCGAAAACATTGAAGCTGAAACGATTGCGAAAGTATTTTTCTCATGATGGATCGCCCGCTTTGGAACACCATTGAGAGTTACAACGGATCAGGGCCGGCAATTTGAATCGTGTTTATTCCGAGAACTCAATAGCTTGCTCGGTACCAAGCATTTCAGAACTACAGCTTACCACCCTCAAGCCAACGGACTGGTCGAAAGATTCCACCGTCAAATGAAAGCATCGATTCGATGCCATGCAACCGAGCGCTGGACGGAGATGCTACCTGTCGTCATGTTGGGTATAAGGTCAGCTTGGCGTGACGATCTCAAATCCAAAACAGCCGAACTAGTTTACGGCGAACCCTTACGACTACCCGGCGAATTCCTCGCACCACGTGTACAATCAGCGAAGGAGCCATCATCGACATTCGCACAAGAGCTTCGCAGACACTTCCAGCAAATTCGACCAGTTAAAGGTACCCGACACGGAAACAAGCGTGTTTTTGTACTCAAAGAACTCGCGACAACGGACTACGTTTTCTTTAGAAATGACGCTCCACACGGATCATTGCAGTCTCCTTACAAGGGTCCTTATCAAGTACTTGAGAGAACTGATAACACTTTTGTAGTTTCCATAGATGGAAAACAAGTAAAGGTATCAGTAGACCGACTCATACCGGCTTACGTCTTAGCGGACGACATGTCGCTCCGAACACCGGAGAAACCTCAACATCAGAATTCGGAAGAGCTGCCTCAATCAACAATTCGAACGCGATCCGGAAGACACGTAAGATTTCCAGATAGATTGCAAGGTGGTTTCGCATAATTATTGCTAGAAAACTTGTTATTTTCCTATGCCAATATAGGTTTCTCATAACCGGATTTCAGTTTTTTTAAAGCATCTATTTTATAATTTCTTTATTCATTTATTTCTTTTCTTTCTCTTTACTTTGTATCGTAATCTTCATGTATTCTCGATCACTGGCGAGGGGGTATATGTAGGGTACCTGATTATTAGTAACTATATACTTTTCACATTTTTTATGTACGCTACATCTCTAGAATTTTAATCTACTTTATTTCAGTAACGACTTCATTTTTCAGTCAAGCAAATTTTACATTCATTCAATTTTCAAATTCAACCGGCAACGAACCCGATTTGTAAATCGACGAGCGATCCATCGACTGGTCAATCGGTCGATAGTCGACAGCACCCGAAAAGCTGGACCTCGGTACGGGGGACCTCGGTACAGGTCAGTCCGCAAACTACCGCGCTCGAGACAACTACCTCCCCTCTCGCCTATTCGAACATTCCGGATATTTTGTTACTGTTTGAAGAAAATAAAGACTTTCATGTGCAATTCGGTGTCCTATTCACTTCGCACCTTACTCACTCCTAAACTGTGCACCCTGTGATAAGGCTAACTAGTCTCTAAGCTTACATTTAACTATTTTAAGATGATTTTTTGCATGTATGTACAAGTGCACATTATATAATCATAACGTGGTCGCTTCGAGCGCAAGAATCAATTTGACCATGAAATTATTTCCAGCCCACGTTTTTTCCACATGACTTTAAAGAGTGTAATAAAAGCTATTTTTTAAAAAAGAAAAACATTTTTTAAATGTTTTTTTTTCTTTAAAAAATTCATTTTAATGTTGATTTAAACAAAACAAAATCATAACGAAAAGAAATTGTAATGATAGTCTTAAATTACATGAAAAAAGCTTTCCAAAACACTGTAATAAAAGTCCAATCGGATAATCCTAAAAGAAGTTACACTAACGTGTAGGTGAAAAAGCACCTGAAAAAGTGAAAACTTCAGGACGCTGTATATTGACAACCGGTTGATAAATAGACCCATGGTTTGGTTACCGACTTATCAAAACGTGCTCTCGATATTCAACAGCTGATTGGCTGATTCTACTGTGACCTGCTGCGACTTACGTCATATGTCATTGGCTAAATGAATTGACCAATAGGAATCATTCCTAATTTCAAATAATATTACAAATTTTTTTAATGAATAATATATTTTTTCTTTGGCAGCAAATTTGTTATTAATTTTGATAATTTTGATTCCGCAAGAGGAGGTATATAATGATCTGGACACAAAGGTAAATCAACCTGCTCGTCCTGATGCGGCCCAATTCGAAATCACGGCAGTGTCTGAAGGAGAACAAGATCAGGACCTGTTACTAAATTTGGAAAGCATGGATCCTTGCACAGGACTGGATGATCCTCTTCATGAAACGGTAACTAAGTTTTTGGAATCATTCCGGAGTAAGCTTCAGCAATGCAACAGAGCTGATCAAAAGGATCCCATATCAGAGCCCTCAGAAGGGCTAAAGGATCGGATACCCTTCGAACCGGAGAAAGGACATCGAAAGAGTACAGTACGCTTGAGGGATACACCAGAGATGGAGGACTCTCTCATCATTGGGCAACCACCACCCAGGCGGTCCCTATTTCAGACTCCTCTAATGGTCCCGATTCCCCCCGCTCGCTCGACTCCAGCGGCGGAAGGGGAACAAATTGTCGACTCCCTGGCGACGACAAGAAAAAATCTGCCTAAAAGGAATCTTAGGGACATGGCTGCTATAGAAGAAGTAATATCAAAAGCTAATCCCTTGGACGTAGATCCAAGATCAACTCCAATTAGAGCATCCTCACAAATGGAAATTAGAGATCAAATCCAATTAGAGCATCCTCAAAAATGCCTTGAATCGATCCACCCACCCCTTCGTCAGAGGAGGAACCCGAAGAACCCAAGACACCGGTCACTCACAGGCTGGAAGTGGTTGGATCGCCCCCTTCTTGTTTTCTTCATCAGTGGACTGAGCCATTGACGTATGTGCGAGATCACTACGCTCACTTAATTGCCGAAGATTGCGAATCAACGACTCCAATCTTTAAACTAGTGATTGCCATTGATCGCGTGAACCCTCAAGACTTGTGGGAAAAGCGACCTCAGAAGGGGCAAGTATTGGTAACTCCATCCAGTAAGTACAACACTTACTCAATTGTTATCCAAAAAAGGCATTTTGATGATGTTGATTGGGGAGCCATTAAACAAGGCCTTAAAAATCTGAAAGCAGCATTGACCCGAGACCAGCACGGAACATGTCGTATGGCCAGTTCAAGCGACTTGTTAGGTAACGTATCACAAAACATGTTGGCTGAATTGCTAGCCGACGTATTTCAGGATGGTCCACCCACCATAAAGATCTGTCATGGAAAAGTAGAAGTCCCACCAGAGGAATCTCAGCAGCAAATAATTTCTGAATACCATGACAATCTTCTGAACGGGCACAAAGGGGTAACTAAAACATACCAGCGTCTCCGAGAGCGATATATGTGGCCGGGCATGCGAAAATATGTGACTAATTATATTCGAGAGTGTAATAGTTGTCTCGAAAACAAACTAATACGGGCCCGTACACGTGAGCCCATGGTTATTACGGACACCCCCTTGGGAGTCTTCGATAGGGTCTCTCTTGACACCGTTGGCAAACTAGCGACCACCCCTCATGGTAATAGACACATTCTCACCATGCAGGACAATTTTTCCAAGCTGTGCATCGCAGTACCGATCCCAGACTTGAAAACGAACACTGTGGCTCATGCCGTGGCCAAGAATCTGTTTGCACAATATGGAGCTCCCCGCTGCATCCTCGCGGACCGCGGAGGAAGCTTTATCAGTAAACTTATGCGAAAGCTGGTGAAGATATTCGGGGTTAAGCAATTAACCACGCCGGGGTATCGTCCCCAGACTAACGGCTCACTAGAACGCAGTCAAGTAGTTTTGACAGATTATGTAAAACATTACGCCAATGACTACGACGACTGGGACCAGATGTTGCCTTTCGCAATGTTTGCATACTCTATGGACATGTCGCGCGAATGCCCAGTTCGTTCCCTCCTGCAGAAAAATTGGAAACCTATGGATCCTATCTTCGAGACCTGATAGTCCGTTTGACGGAAATTCAAAAAATAGCAGCACGAAATATGATCTCGGCACAAGAGCGCTCAAAATTAAGCTACGATAAGAAATCCCGAACGCTGAATGCCAAGATCGGAGACCGAGTGATTGTTTTCAAGGACGTACGCCAGAATAAGTTCGACAAACGAGCCACTGGAACTTATACCATCGTGGGCTTTACTGAGAACCATAATGTAATTCTCGAAGCCGACGATGGTACAAGATTCACAAAGCACGCCGACAAGCTCTTGGTTGCTCACTATTAAGTGCGTTATCCCGTTATAAAAAGAATATATATACATACATACATACATGCATATATATATATATATATATATATATATAATTTAAAAAAAAGTTAAACAACCACCGCAGGGTACCACTAAGAGCAACTGCCATCTGGAAAAAAATGTCAATGGCCCCCAGTAGAACCGCGGTAAAATACACCTATGGCCACGTCTCACATCCGTGAGATGGGTGGTCACAGGGCACGACGAAATCACAACGACAGGCCGGCGAAACCCTCGTGTGTCTTGAGGACACGAAGCGACCCAAGGATGACAGCTTTCTGCATCCATCTCGCAAGAGCCTTGGCATATTTTTGGCACGCGGGTATGGCTTTAAGGTTACGAACCAGCGATAATTTCACACCTCCGAGAGCACCTATCACAAGAACAATTACTCGTACCGAATATTTTGGGTACAGTCGACGCAGCTCTCTTTTAAGGTCTTGATATCTCTCCTCTTTTTCTTTCTCCTTTGCAGTGATGTTGTATTCGGATGGAGCCGAGAATTCGATCACGAATATAGTTCGTTTCTCGAAGTCTTGGAGAACAATGTCAGGCCTCGAGTGCGCAACGGAGACTGCTGCCCGAAAATCGTAGTTCCAGAAAATCTGGCACTTCTCGTTTCGGACAATTGACTCTATATCCCTTGGAGCGTTCGGCAGGGCAGGGTCGCGACCAACACCGTAAGAGCGACAAAGGTGGTAATAAAGTACTCTTAGGGCCGCATTATGTCTATAGATATACGTTGTTCCTGCGTGGGTCGGACACCCCGATAGTATATGTTCTAGGTACTCAGCGTGTGCATGACACGCTCTGCACCTATCACTGGGAACTTCTTGACATAAAATGCGGGCGCGGTATGCTAAGGTGGAGATTACACCGTCCTGGCATGCGAAAATAAAGCCCTCTGTACCTGAATTGAGCCCTGATGATTTGAGGAAAGCAAAAGTTTGCTCCTTCGACAAGGACTGTTTTTCTACATTTCTGTGAAAGTTTCCGTGCATTTGCTTGTCGAGTAGCTCTTGGTGAAATTTTCCAACCTCTGCTTTCTTTACTTCGGCTTTTAGACGTGAAGCATCTAGATGGAGTAATGCACTTTCCTCACTTCTGATGTTAAAATTCAGGCCAAGGGTCTCGGCAGCTTGCTCCGCGGCTTTGTAAAGGAACGCCCCTTCGCCAATCATCTCGTGGTTTCTGACCATCTTTAGGAGAGGATCTCTGCCATTCGCAACGATGTAAGCTGTACTCAAAACAATTCGGTTATGAAGACACTGGAGATTCAGAAGTCCGCGTCCGCCTTGCTGGCGTGAAATGTATAATCGCGGAACTGACGAATTGATATGCAAGCTTTTATGCATATGCATGATCTTACGCGTGGTGACATCAAGGGCCTTAAGCTCGTTCTTCGTCCATTGAACCACCCCAAACGAGTAGAGTAGAACCGGGACGGCAAGCATGTTAGTCGCAGATACCTTGTTCAACGCCGACAGATTGGAAGACCAAATCTGTCGAAGAAGATGCTTGTATCTGCTTCGGAGAGACTCCTTCACTGATGTTACGTCCTGAATGCGGCTTTGAGGCACGCCCAGGTATGTATAGGTCTCTCCAGTGTTAAGATGTCTAATAACACTTATATCCACAAGCTCAGGGTCCTTGGGAACGCCAGTAATCTTTCCTTTCTTCAAATGAATTTTGGCACACTTGTCCAAACCAAAGTCCATCCCAATCTCTCCTGTGTAGTTCTTGACGATATTTAAAGCAGTTTGAAGTCTGCTTTTACCAGCGGCATAGATCTTCAGGTCATCCATATAGAATACATGAGTGACCTTATGCTCACGCTGATTAGTGTCGCCACAGAGGTATCCAGGAGAATTTCGTAGTGCAAGAGATAGAGGCAAAAGTGTGATGCAAAAAAGCAAAGGGCTCATACTATCCCCTTGAAAGACGCCCCTCTGGAAGGTGACGTTGTTCGTCGTCAGACGATAATTCCTAGATGAGATGGTAAATCTAGTTTTCCAAAGAGGCATCAATCTCTCTATGCATCTCACTATGTGTGGATGTACCTTCAAGCTTTCCAACAGACAGATGATAAGTCTATGAGAGGTTGAATCAAAAGCTTTCCGGTAGTCAATCCAGGCCATTGACAGGACGCGCTGATGGACTGTAGCGTCTTTACAGACACACCTGTCAATCAGCAGGTTCTCTCGACAGCCTGCTACACCTTTTTTCGAGCCACGTTGTTCGTACATCTCTCGCCATACAGGCTCAATTCGTCGAACAATCCTGTTGTTTAGGATAGCTGTAAAAATCTTATACAGTGTGTTCAAACAAGTTATTGGCCTGTAATTCTCTGGTTTGGACAAGTCGCCTTTTTTCGGTAGGAGTATAGTGCGTCCTAACACTAGCCACTGCGGAATGGGCATCTCCGACTTTAAATATGAGGTGAATATGCGGGCCAAATGTTGGTGTGTAGAAGTAAACTTCTTCCACCAAAAGTTCTTGATACAATCTGGTCCAGCACCGGAAAAGTTCTTCGTGCCTCTAAGTGCTTTTTTCACCTCTTCGGCAGTGACTGATGGGCACTCCTCCTCAGATTTTATGAGGCTGTCGCAAAACTCCTTGAAGCGGATGATATTGTCAGTATCTTCTTTCAACTCTAGTGTTTTCGGGATCTTGTACATCTCTCTCCAAAAAGTCTCTACCTCCTTGGGCTTGGGTGGATTTTTTACAAAAACAGGGGGATCACTGAAGAGGCGTGATGGGTCAGCAAGAAACTGTTGATTCTCCCTGTTCCATCTCTCCCTCTTCTGTATCCTCCTCCTTGCGTCAGATAACAGCCTTATTTTGTCAACAATATGCTGCTTGATTGTCAGCAGCTTTGACTTGTTCAGTGTGTGATTCAAGGTCCTTAGTTCTTGGGCGAACTTTCGAACCCTTTCCGTGAACGGTCTACCAGATGTTATGTAGTCAATCACACATTGAACACGGGACGCATTCTGTCTTGCCCATCCAATTTTCTTGTTCAGTTGATGCAAGCGTCTTCTTGTCTTTTGATCCATCGTCGGTTTGAGCCTTCGATTTGAATCAGCCAAAGCTCTCGCAGCACCATAAACTGAGCAATTGATGGTCCAGAGGTCGGACTCTTGCGAGATATCTCCACAAAGGGAGGCATCCATTTCAGCCAGATCTTGGGGCTTAAGAGGAACTTGCATGTTGATGTTCCTCCTTGTACTGAAATTGCCATCATCTTCAAGAAGGTGCCTACTTTCTGCGGTTGGTCTTAATGTCGTTTCATCTTCGTCTGCAGCTTGTTCAAGCAGCGGTTGAGGAAGCGCTCCGCGTACATATCCATTTTTGCGGAGGTAGTCGGCTTGATTTCGCAAAGACTGATGCGAAACGTGTTGAAGCTCTGGGTGTTTCTGGCACCACAGAGTATGCATACGCGCCATAAAGCCTCCACGAACAGGGATAATACTGGCATCGTAGCAGTCTAACACATCATTCTTAAGTTGATCCGTCCACTCAATGTGGGCGTTTCGCCGGTTCGTCGTTGTGTTTCCATCTAAATTATTTTCAGCACCCCGAACTCTAGGATGATCGGCATTGTTTGCCGATCCATTGTCGGGTGCTCTGCGCGTTCGATCGTTTTGAACCGCATCTACAACATTTTGGTGGTTTTTTGGTTTCATTGTTGTTCCCACGAGCAGCTAGGGAAAGGGTTCGTCCATCCTTGTAGAGCCCCGCGTGCAAGGATAAGGCTATTACTCTGAGACATCGCCCGATATCCCAGAGTCACCGTTAAAGACACCTCACCCAGGTGCCATGCAGCTTTCGGCACGGTTCGCACACCTTCGCTTAGGGGTTATTCCTTCGGGACCATCCCTGGACAATTGTCCGCGACTGCTTATTAATTATTGTA
>CAKNXH010056098.1:2326-19512 GCA_932178445.1 Andricus quercusramuli | reverse complement strand
GCAATTTCGGGCATTCCTGGTAACTTAATTTTTTTTCTCGTTCAGAATTCTTCCGTTTAGGAGTAGATTTTTGTATTCGAAACATTTTTGCTTTTGTATCAGGAGCAGCAGAATATATTTTTCAACAGATTTGATGGTTATTGATTCGTATCAAAGAATTAAATCCTCTTGTACCACGGCAATTGATGGTACGAGATGATTTCATTCCTTCATACCGATCAATAACCATCAAATCCGTTGCAAAATATATTCTGCTGCTCCTGACACAACATCAAAAATATTTCAAACACAAAAATCTGCTTCTAAGCGAAAATATTCTAAGCGAGAGAGAAAAATAATTGAGCAAACAGGAATGACCGGAATTGCAGCGTTGCAACGGTGTATTGTGTAATGACAATGCCTGCTGCCCGCCTAGCTGCTGCGTGGCTCAAGTATTCGACTGGAATGTCGCTCTTTAAATATTCATAACTCGCGAACTAGATAAGTGTCCATCAAGTTTTTTTTTTTGAAATGAAAGATAAAAGAACAAGGAATATTATTCTCAAAAAAAATCAAAAATCAAAAATAGCGAAATTCGTCAAAAATGGAATCAAAATTTTTTTTTGAGTTTTTTTTTGTGAAAATTTTGAAATTTTTTTTTGTTTCATATTTTATATAAAACAGCATCCTGTTTTACACAGTGCCTATAAGTTTCATTGAAATCCGAAAAAAATTGTCGGAAATATTACAATTTAAAAAAAAACCACCTCAAATTTCAAAATGACGTCGCGCCCAGAATTTAAAATTTTTTTGAAAATCCTTCTGCCAAGAAGCATTACCCATAAAGTACCACAACAACACTGCGTTTCATAAAAATCGATGAGATGGCTGCCAAGATTGATTTTTTTGACGTGGAAAGCGTCAATAGTTAAATTTTCATTCGAAGAAACTAATTTTCAAATGAAAAAAACAATTTTCTACCAAATTATTGAATTTTTGAGCCAAAAAAATGGACTGATGAGCAAAAATAGACTGAAAACCTACAGGAAATTTAGGGCTCATTTAGGGCTAATGCAATGCCCTACTGTCAAATTTAATGCTCTGCATTTAAACAAAAAAAAAACGGTGGTCATGCTAGCTTGACGTTAAGCTAGCAGGACCACACGCAGAGAAAAAACTACTTAGAAAATGTTTCTTTGCAGAATAATTTAGGGCTCATTTAGGGCTAATTTAATGCCCTATTGCCAAATTTAATGCTCTACATTAAAAAAAAAAAAAAAAAAAAAAAAAAAAACGGTGGTCATGCTAGCTTAACGTTAAGCTAGCAGGACCACACATAGAAAAAACAACTTAGGCAATATATCTTTGCACAATAATTTAGGGCTCAATTAATGCTCTATTGCCAAATTTGATGATTCACCTTTTTTTAAAAAAACCTGTGGTCCTGCTAGCTTTACGTTAAGCTAGCAGAACCACACATAGAAATAAACAACTTAGGCAATATTTCTGCATAAATTTTAGTCCCAAACCCACGAACCCCAAACCCACAAGCTTCAAACCCACAAACCCCTAAACACACGAACCTCAAATATAATACCAAGTGAGAATTTGGTATTGTAGGGTGTGAGGTTTTTGGGTTTGTGGGTATGGAGCTTGTGAATTTGCTGGCGGGTAAAATTGGAAAATTTGAGGTCTGTTAATGTCAACGTCTTGTTTTCAAATCTGACTAAAGCTGCCACTTTGGTCAATTTTTTTTGGTTAAGTTCTTATGATATTATTCAAAGCCCCCATGCCTCTCATGATGGGATGCTTTTTTAACGTGAGTACCTTTACCTCTCACGATTGGGTGCTTGTTTAGCACCAGACATTGTTGTGAAAGCATATATCCAAATTCGAATGAGAATTAGGTTTTTATCTCAAAAAACTGCCATCAATCATACAATCATTCAAATCTAGAGAAAGTTTTATCCCCCTAACTGCCGGGGAACACAGTCATTTTGATCCTGTAGACTGAAGGGTTCAAAGTGACTGCTTTCCCGATGGGTAGGGGGGTGAAACACTTATCTGGCTTATTTGCCTCCTTGAACAGGGGCATTACAAAAGGACCGCAGAAAATGGAAGAGGGCATTACTGAATGCCAGTATTGTGATCAGCGATTTAACACTTTCCGAGATTTGCATCGTCATCTTCAGAATTTTCATGCTGGTTTGCCGAACTTGAGAATACCATGCGGAGTGCACCGCTGTGATGCGGTATTTGGAAAGTTTACCTCCCTTCGATCTCACATTAGCAGAAAGCATAGAAATGTTATTCGTGGCAACCAAAATTTCAACAGAGAATTGGATGCGGAAGATGATTCCAAGGACGATGTCATACCTGACTACGAACTGGATGACGATGATGATGAGGATGACGGTTATGATGATGATGATGATGATGATGATGATGATGATGGAGAAGATGGCGACGATGATGGTGATGATGATGAAGATGATCACGGTGATGTGGACGATGATTATCATGATACAGAGGACGGCAACGATGGAAACCTTCACAATGACAACGCAGACGAGGTGTTTCATGATGACGCTGAAAAAATGGCTGTAGCTCATTTTATTTTACAAATGAGAGCCTTGACTAATGCAACAAATGACCTTGTCACAGGGTTTATAAGCACGGCACAAGAAATTGCTGCACTAAACGTGAAAAAGTCTTTGCAACGTGTGGCAAAAGTATTACAAGATACTGCTGGTATAACCTTGAGCGATTATCTCGATATAAAAAACGAAGTGGATGGAATTGATTGTTCTTTCGATTTGGACACAATATACAAGCAGAATGCCTACTCTGCAAAAATGTTTTCAATTATACCACCTCGAAGAGAACGACTCGGGGATAACTTTATAGCTGACGGAAGTGGTACTTGTGGCGCGAACCAACCAATTAAAAATCAACGCGATGAAATGATAGTCATTCCGCTTTGCGATGTGATACAGAAGTGGTTTGAAAATGAATCATTTGTTCAAATTTTTGATGAATCTAGAGCAGCTAGGGAAATAATACCAGACACTCTGTTCTCAGAAAGACGGATCGTTTTACTTCAACCAAGAATTTTTTTCGCGAAATCTGGACGCGATTAGAGTGAAAATTGGCTTCGATGAAGTGGACGTATGTGATTCGGCTGGCTCAAAAGCAGGCAGCCAAAAAATGGGAATGATATATATGCAGTATTTAGAAGTTTCACCGGAGTATAACTCCCAACTACCTTTCATCAACTTAGCCGGGATTGTTAGAAACTCCTACATTAAAAAATATGGCATGAATAGAATACTGAAACCCCTTGTCCATGATCTAAAAAAACTGCAACTGGGATTTAACACTTCCTCCGGTCGTAGGGTGTATGGTGCATTATTCTCAATAACGGCAGATAACCTTGGCGCGCACATGATGTGTGGCTTGAAGGAAGGCTTCGTAGCTCACCGACCATGCCGTCAGTATGAGGCTACTTCAGAAGAAATTCGAACGATGACTGAAGAGAAGATCGATATTTTGAGGAACCCAGAAGAGCACGATTTACAAGTTGCCGAAATGGAGGCAGCTGAAGGACAGCGAAAAGAAGAATTAAGCACGGAATATGGAATCAATCGCAAATCTATATTGAATGATTTGCCAGGATTCCATGTTACAACTGGAGCACCTCCTGATATAGTGCATGATGCTCTGGAAGGCTTTGTTAAAGATACAACAAGATTAATACTCACTAAGTACATCGAACAAAATGTTATTTCTCTTGACGAATTAAGTGAGAGAATAAAGGGTTTCGATTACGGCTATTCAGAGAAGGTTTCTAAACCATCACGAATAAAGCCGCAACATCTACAGAATGGTGGTAAATTGCATCAGACAGCATCACAAATATGGATTCTGTCTACAATGTTACCTCTCATTTTAGTAAACTTCGTAGGGGAAGACTGTCCATATATGGCAAATTATAGGAAAATGCTTGAAATCTTGTCTATATCGTTCGCCGGAAAAATTCACATTGGAATGATCGAATATCTGAGTGAAGCCATCCAGGAGTACTTGGAAAACTTTGGGTCTCCGTATAAGGAAAACATTCCTGGAGAGGATAGATTTAAAAACTTCACGCCGAAACAACACTTTCTCATCCATTTTCCAAGGCTATTGACAGTTTTTGGTCCTTTGATTCG
The DNA here is from genome assembly GCA_932178445.1 of Andricus quercusramuli. Taxonomy (NCBI): domain Eukaryota; kingdom Metazoa; phylum Arthropoda; class Insecta; order Hymenoptera; family Cynipidae; genus Andricus; species Andricus quercusramuli. Next base: position 15,322 of record CAKNXH010056098.1, on the reverse strand, counting down.
GTACTGGACAATGCGAATGGAGGCAAAACATCAATTTTTTAAAAGAATTGTGCAAGCTTTAAGAAACTATAAGAATCTGCCTCTTACGCTTGCGAAGAAACATCAATTGTTTCAGGCTTATTTCTTGTACGGATCCTTAAAGAAGGGCATTTCAACGGGACCAATCAAAATCGTTTGCGTCGATAGCTTGGATTTCGCAGACCTTTTTCCGGAAAACCTTGAACTTGAAACTGTAAGTTGGGTTAAGTATCATGGCTCCAAGTACGTACCCAAGAAATGCTATATTCCGATTGGCCATGATGAAGATAAAGGCCTGCCACTGTTCGGGCAATTACACACCATTGTTTGGGAAAACTCCATTCCTTTGTTTGTTTGCAAACGAGTGAAAACAGTTGAGCACAACATGCGCCTCATTGCTTATGAAATTGAGATAAGCAATACCTTCATGATTCACAGAAAGGAAGATTTCGTTTCACATCATGTCTACCATAGCCACAGGTCGAATAACCGAGAATTCATAATAGTTAAGCAAATGTTGGGTGTCTCCTTGCATTAAATTTCGAAAAACAGTTGAAGTATTTGTCAATAATAATCAGAGTTGCTACACAGTCAATATTTTTTTCTCAAATCTCTTTTTATTCATTTTTTGAAAATAAAATCTTTATAGTCACTTTCTTAAATGAGAAGATCACTTTAGTGCCTTTTCTTTCAATAAACGAAAGGCATAGGTTAAATTACACTATTGAAATGAGGTATATACCTATTTCTGAATTTTCCTGAATTCTTTTAAAACATTTAGGCGTATTTAAAAGTATTTCAAGAATTGCTTAATGGATTTAAAGAATTCGAAGGTATTCTCAAGGATTTGCAAGATTTTATGGCATTTTTCAAACTTCCAAGGAATTTTTAAGAGCTTTAAAAAGTTTTAAAAAATTGCGCAGGATTCAAAATACTATAGGATATTCTCAAAGATTTCGAAGCATTTCCAAGACATTCATAAATTTTCAAGATATTTTGAAGGATTTTAATGATTTTAAGAGGAATTTTCTGGGGATATTTCAAAAGATTCCAAGGTGTTTTAAAACATTTCCGAGGATTTAAAGGGATATTTAAAGCCCTCAAGAAATTTCGATAAATTTTGGAGGATTTCATGAAGTATCACAAAAATTGTAGGAATTCGTAGGGTTTCAAAGATATGAAGAGATTCTCAAATATTTTTTGCAATTCATCTCCATTTATTTGGAATTCAGTGTAAATTCATATTGATTCATGTTGACTATTTTTGAATTTCTTTGAATTCTTTAGGATTCTCTTGCATTTGTTCAACTCACTTCAATTTTTCTAAATTCACCTCGACTTTTTAGGTATTTTATTAATTCACTCAATTCAAATGGATTTTTTTCTCACTTATATAGTTCTGTTTTAATCCACCCTGCAGTCTTTTGAAATCACCTTGAATTCGCACACATTTTATAAGATTCTTTTCAATTACCTTAGAATTCTCTAAATTAATTTCAAGCTTACTCAATTCAATTAATTTTTCAATATTTTGTAATTGCTTTCAATTCCATTTCTGTCAATGTACCTAAATTTTTAAATGAATTTTAGTGAAATCTTTTCACCTAGAATCCTTGTAAATTTCATTCAATTCTTTTTAAAAATTTGAATCGAAAGCAACATTAGTGTCATTATTAATACACATTAGGTACTTTTTTGGTTAGAAATTAGAACATTTTTTTCATTTTTTTGATTCAAATAAAATAAAACCCTGGCAGGGAAAATGAATAATTAGCCAAAGTCAGTGAATTTTATAAATTATATTTTTCGGCCACACTAGCAAATACTTTTCTTTTCATGATGGTAGCTTCACTAAGAGAAAACCTGAAGAATTTATTTAGAAAGAGCATGTGAAAGTTTATCTTATTGCTGTCTTGCATGGCACAAGATTTCTACACAAAGCTGATAGTGCATAGGTATACATAATATCCAAAATTTTATCTTCGAATTAATCTTTTTATAAACAACTGAACGTTTGTCTACGAATCAAGGTATGCCAGATACAAATATTGATGTCCGAGGGAAGAAACGTGGTCGCTGTACTGCTTGCGATTGCGAGATTTTTGAATATAATGAGGAGAGTGCGTATATTGTGCATGTAGTCCTACTAAGCATGTGCGGCTAGGTATGTCGCAATGAGCTGTAGGAAATAAAAATTCGAAGAATATAGCATGATAAGCTTGTATATGCGCCGCTCCCCCCAACCGGATCTGCTCAAGTTTTTTTTTACAGCAAGTTGTACAAATTTCATGCTTTTGTCATGATAACCATTTTATAATTATTTTCAAACAATATACTACTGAAACTCATTTTTTTAAGCAGATCCGAGTCGAGGCAACATATGCTCGCTAATCCAGCTTGGTATTTTATTTCTTAACGTATGAATTAATAAAATTATAGGTCTATACTTAGTATATTTTGCGTTTCAGACACAGAAAATAACTCAGAGACAAACGCCGCAGAATGTCACGTAGAAGCAGATAATTTACCAGACCGAGATTTCCGATCGCATACGAATTTGTTAGCCTCTAGCACCTTGTCCAACTGTTCTCCTGCCATTGTGGCTTCAACGTCTCGATCGCCTACAAATATGTTCACTTCTAGCGCTTCATCACGATCACCTCTTTCTACTATTTCTAACTCCACTCGAGTAACTTTTGGAACATTAAACGCAAAATGTGCAAGGAAATCGCGTAAACTTCCTCCTGGAGAAGTGGTAAGTTTTTGGTAGCACTATTCTGAAAGAGCATTACGGAATGTTGTGGAATAAATGCACGTAAGAACGTTTGGCGTTTTGAATAATATCAAGATAATTGTGTTATCATGCAGGATTTTTTACGTTCATGTGTTTTACAACATTTGGTAAATTCCTTTTTTTAGGAAGAAATACAGAACGCGATTCCCCTCAAATGGAGTGATGAGGTTGATGAGGCACTGGCAGGAGGTGCTCTAACTATGAAGCAGCGTAGATTTATGGTCAGAGTCATTTCTCTGCAATTGAAAATGATAAAGAAGACAAAAGCGATTCACGCCAGATGTGCTGCCATGTATGCTGTATCAACTCATCCGCAGCTTCTTGGCGCATACGGCTCATTACACGTACGTTTGATCAAAAAATTATATTACAAAGATCGCATATTTTTTTTGAAAGAAAATTTCTTGCAGCATTGAAAAAATAGATCTATCCCTAATATTTTCTATTGGAAAGACATATCAACGAATTTAAAACAGAAATTAAGACTTTTTCTATCTCCTTTTTATTAATAATAATGATAATAATAATTTGTAAATTGTTTGTTTTGTAATGTGTACAGAAAGGATTGGAAACAAGTATTAAGGCCTGCCTCAAAAATAGCCGAAGGTATAGGATGTGTGAAAAGGAGAATAAGGGATCAGTCGACGGTGCCCTTATTGATTTAAAAATAGAAGAGATGAGGATTGAGATGGGTAGATCGTTAGCACCGTCAATAAAAGTTTTGAAAGATGCCATGGACGTTACGAGAGAACGTCGAAAGGCAGAAGCTCTCGTAACTCCAGCTCCTATGATTTTGGACAAATATCCTGCGTTGCAGTTGAACGAAATTGTATGTACAAGTTCAAAAGTAATTGTTTTTGAATTGCATTTATATTTTGAGCTGAATCCGCTTCATTCACTTCGTAATAAATTTACTCCATTTCAGATGAAGTGGGAGTTCTCGAAGTTGGTTGATATACCAGTCTCACAAATGTTAGACAACTTCACGAATGCTTTGTGTAAGGTAAATCAGCACATTTTTCGATTACCGGAATCTGCTGACATGGAACAACTCACTTTAGAAGTACTGCAGAGAATTCCAATGGTGTTTAAGGCAGGGAAAAAAACTGTAAAAGGGCTTCTCGAATTGTACGAGGTATGTTTAAATAAATTGTATAATTCAGTCACTTTTCACTTGCGAGCGTTTATTGAGTTCTATATCATGTTGGCTTTTTGGCCCAGTCTTTTGCCTTCTTTCAAATTTCTTGTTAACGTTCGCACTTTCATTTCAGGCTGGCACACCGATAAAGAGCGTTATACCTAATTCAACGAAAGCACCATATCTCATCGGAATCGGTGAGCCATCTTTACCTGATTTAGATCTCTTTTGCTACACTGATGGAGTGGCACTATTTAAAGCACGCGCGACTGAAGCTGTGCTTCTTCTGATGGCATCGTACTGGATATTTAGCGTCTCCTTTCCAACCGCTGTGAAACAGCAATGTATTTTCCTGTCAGCCATGATGTTTCACGATCAAAGCGGTCGACTAATCGGTAAAGATTTCTACCACTATGTGTCAGTTAGTAATCTTTTCAAGGATGCTCAATTATTATAGACCAGTTATATTTTATTCTTCGTTTTAATGTTTGAAGCAAGAGATAGATACCTCAGTTCTCATAAGGATTTTCACCTCACACCATTTTTTCAAAATTTTTAAATAGATTTATAAAATGGAGGAAAATAATTATATAAGAAATTTTTAAAGAAAAATCGAAGTAAGATGTGGAAAAAAAGTTGAATCTATAAATATTTATTTAAAAATTAATTCATCCGCCACTAAGACTTTTGTATGCACTAAAAAGTCTAGAGGTTAACTTTCGCTTAACATTTCGAGTAAAGCCCCCTGATTATGAGTATGCACGTTATTTTTTCGAAAAGTTGGTCTTTATCCATGTAACAATTTTTTTAAACAAATAGAGTATGTATATAAAAAATTCAAAAAAAAATTTGAACCAAGAGAAGACTATTTGCTTTTCCAACTTTTTTATACAATTAACCGTTTTCAAGATATGGCGTTATAAATTATCCAATTTTCACTAAGATTGAGATATTTTCAGAAAGATATATATGTTCCTATTAAACCGAAAAATTTCAAAAAAAAAGACGACTTCTTTTTTTTTAAGGCAAGCACACAGATTTTGACTCTCTGAAATCTACGTTCATACTGTTAGCTTTTTTGATTCGGAAATTCGTCCACGGTAGCGTTGACATCGGTTTTTGGATTTTTATTTAAATTATTTTTAATTATCTGTAAAATGCCATTCAGTATTAACTTTCCATTAAGTAAGTAATACTTGATAGTTTAGTATATCAAATATTGTCGTCAGGAAAGTAAAATTCATTTAAATATTGATATAATTTGTTGAGGCCATGTGAGCGATATCAAGTTGAGATGCGGATCTGGTCCTACATTTTTATAAGTATACAAAAAAATTGTATAACAAAATTTTTTTTTGCTTTTTTCATAATGATACAAATTTAGGACCAGAGCCGCATTTCTTAGTGCTTCATATTGAGTTTCCCCAAATGTCAACTCGATATCGCGTTCGTGTGAACGTAAGTTGATTTGAATAAATGTAAAAAAAATTAAAGGTAGCGCTCACATGGCCTCAAGGTTGTATCATTAATCTAGGTACCTAAAAACAATTCCTTTAACGATTCTAAATGGAAAATATATTCCTTATCTCTAAGGACACTTTTATTTTTTCCCTGAGACTATTTTCCGTACCTACTTAATATAATTTATACTTCCAAAAAATATTTTTAATTAAAAAAAAAATAGAAAATACCGAGTTTGAATGCTGAACAGAAGGCTCTACCTCTTCATTGGAGTTGCAATACTTTTTTATGCCAATGCTTTTAACTTCATCGTCTAATCAGTAATTCATAATCTATAATTTTTTAAACGTCAAAATTCAACTTTACTGATTTTTGCGCTACTGTGGACGAATTGCAGAATCGAAAAACTAACAATATGAATATAAATTACAGTGAATCAAAATCTCTGTTCATACAAAGTTCTTCAAGCTGATCCTTCGACTATATATGGAATATCACACACAAAGTTGTACAAAAAAAGCCGTTTTTAACCATTTTTCATAAACAAAAGTCTTATTTCAAATTTCAGTGTGTATTAAGCTATAACTTGAAAACGGTTAATTGTACAAAAAAGTTGAAGCAGCAAGAAGTCTTGTCTTGTTTCAAATTTTCAAAGACAAAATGTTTGGCAGTTTCTGTATAAATATTCTATTTGTTAAAAAAAAAATTGATTACACAATTAACGCCCAACTTTTCGAAAAAGTAACCTGGATATTCTTAACAAGGGAATTTACTGGACATTTTAAGCCAAAGGTACCCACTGGACCTCTCAGTGCATACAGAAGTGTTAGTAGTAGCTGGATTAATTAGTTATTTGAGATTTTCTTGCACTTGAGAAAAATAAGCATAATTCTGATTCAATCCTTATTATTGATAATGTATTTTATTCTTAAAAATATTGCCTTTTATAAAAATATACATTTCAAAATTATATTTAAGGAAATTTTATTTAAAAAAAGCTGTGTTATAATGAAGAATCAATCAGTTTTCAATTGAAAGTTATTTTTATAAAAATAAAATACACTATTAATTAGATTTCTCTTTTACGATTTGTTATATGTAATGTTTTACAAAGTGTTTCAAAGAATATCAAAATTTGAGTAATGGTAAGGCGAGAACACCCTTGATTGTGATAATGTACGGGATAAAAATAATACAATGTTATCAAAATTATTCAATAGAGGGTACCCTAATATAGGGGTATATAATAATAATAATAATAGATGTACCATGCGTAAAAATTCATAAATACAAATTCCTATAGAAAACTGTGTTTACAATATTAATTGAATTGTAAATTCAAAAGTCAATCTATCAATTTTACGCAAACAATGCTTGCGTGATAAAATCCATTTGATTCGTCAGGCCAAGCTTTTTCAGCAACGGCAACATGATTTTGAAGTCTTTCTGTTTCCTTCAGATTTAATCAGGGACCGGGCCGAAACGAAGCAAAGTACTTTCGTGATTTTTGTTCTGTTCCTATACTGCCAAAACGTAACCATATTCAGTCGATTTAGGTTAAATTATTCAAAATACCAAAATTGTAACGAAATTTTTTAATCACGCGTAATTGTAAAAAATTGTTTATTCGAATTCGTATGCATCTCATGTAAATATTAAAAGCCAGACGTGTGAAATATGACGTTATAACAGTTTTATTTTTAATTTCGTTTAAATTTGTCAAAACATAACGAAAAGAAAACAAAAGATTCGGTACTTTTCGGATAACGTAACTTGAAGAAACGAAACTTTCGGACGGGTCTCTGGATTTTATATTGAAAAATATATTATTATGTTATTCAAGAGCATTTTTTTCTTGTTTAATTATTTTTTCAAATTTACATCTTTATACATAATATTTGTATGTTGATGTGTTCCGACATGTTTAACTGAACTGAAGATGGGTTGAGTTTTGAATTTCCATATAAAAATATTCACAACTTGTTTTTCAACATTCAATACCTTATCAAATAGTAATCATTTTTTAATGTTATTTACAATTTTAGATAAGAATGTGAAAAATAAATTTTCACAAAAGTTAACAAAATTGGGATTTATTTTCTGTTTTATCTATTTTTATTTTATTATTTTTTCTTTTTGTTCGATTTTGTTAGTGTTACCACTTAGACATCGGTAAGAATGGTATCTCGTACATTCTCAAAATTAGGAGAACTTAAATAGTTGACGAGACTCTTGGAAAAATAGGTGGTTTGAAACTTCCTCGTAGTAGACTGTAGATCATTCAGGGTTTGAAATTTGCGTGATAAGGGTGGATTGCTTCAGTTGCACTAAATCCACTAAAGTATTTCAAATACTTTCTTTATTATACATGCGATAAATGTCAGTCATTCAATTTCGGAAAGTTGATAGAATATATGTCAAAGCTTTAATCTGTTCGCAGACTCACAATAAAAGCCAAAGTTAGTTGGTATTTAGGTTTAGAAAGGTTTATATCAGCGACTTGCGATAATAATATTTAGTGAACGAAGACAATTGTTAGTCCTAATGTTTGAATAAGATTTGTGAATCATATCTTGCTTTCAGAAGATAAGGCAATAAAGTAACCAAGTTTTTTTGATGCCAATCGCACCAGAAAGTTCACAAAATTATTATCCTTCAGCACCAGTGCTGCCAGATGGTAAATCCGGAAGGTGCGGACTTAAGTCCTGCGTTCTTATTGGCAATGCTATTCGAATAGCGTTTCAAGTTTATACGAACATTAATAACTTTCATAGGTGAAATTTTTATATTTCTTCCTAAACGAATTTTGTTATAATTTAATCTAGATCGATATGTTTACATGATATTTACGAATAATTAATTTCAATAGGTAATCCTTATCTAAAAATGTATCCTTTAAAACAAAAATTAAAAGCTCAATATTAAAATTCTTATGATCAGCGCAAAGTAAAATAAATGATGCCAAAATATTGAAATTTTATCATTCAATTAAAGTAGTACAATTTTAGTGAAGTATTTAGATTCATTATTCATAAATATCATGTGAATATGTTCATTTGGATTATTTATAAAAAATGGTTTATGTTATAGAGCCTATTGTTCCACTTGTTTTGAGATGAAAAATAAATTTGAATTTATTTATTTTTCATATAAATTTGAACTGCATTACGGATAGCAGGGCCAATGAGAGCCTAGGAATCTAGTAGACGCATTCCGCGCTTTCTATCTGGCAGTACTGTTCAGCACCCCATACATTAATTTATCAAAATCTCTCTATTTCTGAATAGCTGCATTTGAAAAAAATTATTACTGTTTTTTAACAATGAACTTCAATTTTACGTATTTGCAATGATGCTACGATCTTTCAATAATAATTCATTCTCTTGGAATTCAGAAGGGAATTATTTATGTTGCATGAAAAGGCATTGTGCAGTTTTGATGTTTTTAAAATTAGAATACAGAATGAAATAATTACATCTTATCGCATTTACTAAATCTTTTTTAATTGTGTCTTTGCTAGAATTACATTGTTCAATAATAAATTATCTACTATTTACATTGGTGGAAGAAAGTGTGGTTTAAATACTTTATTTCGAAGGAAATTTACTAATACATTATTAATATTTTCAATATCACAATGAACTTGAGTTGTTGAATCGCCTTTACCGATTAGACAAGATAAGAGGAGGTTGGTTTTAATCGCCGTATTGGCTACCTTCCTAATCTGAATGGCTGTATTTGCATGTTTGAAAATGTAAATATTTGAAACTGAAAGAAAAGCACTAGGACTTTAGAAAAAATTGTTTCTTTACAGTCCAGTTGGGTATTTTTGTTATATTTTATGTTAAAATTAAAAGAAAAGAAATTTGGTTTTTGCAACGACCCTACTGCACTTCTAATAACATATATTTGTACTTTCAAAAAGTGACATGTCTAATTGAACATCTTTCCATGCCAGTAAAAATATTACCCGAAGAGTTGCATTGCGCATACTCTTCGTTATAATTACTGTATAACTTGAAAATATACACAGTGTATTTTCTTTAAATAATGCAAGAAATTGAAAAAGGTTAATGTAAGATTTCCTTTTTTGCTAACTGAATGTTATTATCTATTGATAATTACCTATTTTTAAATTTGAGCATTAAGGATAAGGTTATCGACCGATGAATTAAGACGAAAAGTTTCTTGCATATGAATGAGGCTTTATGTTTAGAACTTTGTTACATAACCTGCAAATTATATTTATCAAGTCATTATATCTATTTTAAACACGGTAATATTTTGTACCTTCATTGTCTTTATTAAGTTATGCCCATCAGAGTTCGATTACATGTATGCTTCAAGGTAAAAAATGTATTATTAATTAAACAAAATGTCGAAGTGGACAACGCGAAAGACAGGTTCCTTAGAAATAGGCTCAATTGCAATTGGGATCCTTTCGAACCCCAACTGAGGTATCATTTAGAGCTCATTTAACGTTTTGGGTTCCTTTTCAGCAAGTGGGGTTCATTTTTGTTGCAGCTCCTTTGGAACCAAAAATGGGTTCTAATGGAAACCCCAGTTTTTTCTGTGTTGACTTTCATGAAAATTTACCGTTTTTGTCCAAATCTACAAATTTTAACTCAAATTTCTCAATTTTGACCCTCAATTTGTATTAGAAGACTGGAAATCTAGTAATTTAATCAGTTTAAAAATTGGAGACAAATTGTGGAATTTTTTTATTCTGTCCCAAAGTTCATGCTCTGTACCCCGAAGTGCTACCCAACGTTATACTACAATCATACAAAATCATACAATCATTATAAATGAGGTAATCATAACGATAATGCATGGAGAAAGAATTATTTTTGTCTACGAGGAAACGGCAGATTAGGTGATAGTAATAACACTAAATTCGCACATTCTTTCATAAGAAAAATCTCTAGAAATATCTGTGCTAGTATTGACTACAATTCTTTTTTCAATTTTATTATTTTCTTATTTTTTTTTTTGTATGGAACACATGGAATATTTGAGAAAACTCCGTGTGTAGTATAGCGAACTTAAGTATTACTATGGTCTAGAGGCGAGCATGCCAGTTTTTTTATATTTATTTAGTTTTTTTTTAATCTTTTACTAGAGTGGTAGTTTATAATAAAAATAGGTTATGATCAGATTGGGAGAAGATCAGAAGAGTAGCAGAAGTCGTCATATGTGTATCATCCTTTGGTTCGTTCGCCATTCCCTTTATCCATTTTATTAAAGTGTACTTCCTCTGAAAATGAAACGGTATTGAATTTAAACATTAGCATCATGCATCGCGGGCTATGCGCGCGTGTCGTTTTTCAATGTTAGAGAAAAAATAATTTTGTAGGGGATGGTGGGGAGTTGTGGGCCGTGGGGTGTCGTGGGCCACCTTAATCTCTGCCATGTTGTGGGTAGTAGGACTGCTTTAACCACTGCCAAAATACTCTCTTTGTGTGAGCTAACTTTGTGAACTCGACTCATAGTCTCAAAACGCGCAGTTAGTATTTTGACATTGTTGATTAAAGAAATCAAAATAAAAGTTTTTGGACAACTCAAGTGTTTGATACTCGAAGTCCCGTTCTACGGCAAATTTCAAAGGCACGTTATTGCAAAATATTCCTTAAGTAATTGGCTTTAAATTCAAACAAACAATTTCGGTAAAACATTCATTGTGTGTATGGCAATTCGGTCATTTCGTAAATGTCGGCTGTGGGGAGTCGTGGGCCAAACGTTATTAATGCGTATTTCAATTTTTTAAGTGAAATTTCTTTTCTCTTGTTCTGAAAAGACTTATGCATTATCTGCAAGGGCACAATGCCAACATTTTTAAATCAGAACAACACAGTTCACTGCAACATGTGCGATCGTGCTGTGCATTTGAAATATGCCAACATGAGAACCGGATATTACACTTGCATACATTGTGAATCAGAATAATTTTTTTTCATTCTTTTTAAACTCATTAATTTTTATTTACTGCAACTTTAATAAACATAAACTACTGGAATGTGCCATTTTATTTTATTTCTTGTCATGGCCCACAACTCCCCACCAAAATCAGAAATATCGATTTTTATCAGATTCACGTCATCCTGAATATTTCTCGCGCATTAACGAATTTTATTAATTGTGGTCTCCAGTTGATGTATTGACAAGTTTACTACAAATACCAGTTCATACATTGAAAATTTATCGACGTTCAGAGATTTTATGTCTTGAAAACAAAGCGTGGCCCACAACTCCCCACTCTCCCCTACGTTATAAAATTCAATATATTATTGGTATTTCAATCAAAAACGATTCTAATTTTCGAATAAAAACAGTTGAAATCTTCCACAAGAGAATATTCATTGCCTCTCGGTCCAATAAACGTTTCTTTGATTCAGATCAATTTCTTTTCATTCAAAGAAATTTCTTTGGCTCGAAGGAATTAATTTTCGTTTCCACATAATTTGTTGTTGAATCTAAAATGATTTTCTTTATTATCTAGCGTTTCGTAGTCCCGGGCGGGAATTTATGTTGGGAAAATGCTCTCAAGAATATGCTCAGCATTTAAGCTCGAACAGGACATTTATAGAACATTGAAGAGAATTGAAAGCACTTATTGTTTACACAAATATATATCATAATTAAAACTTAAATTTGTACAGAAACATCCTAGAATGAAATGATTGTATACTTTTTTCAAACTACATAGTTGCTATAGGTCAGGTAATTCCAGAAAGTCAGGGAATGTCAGGAAGAACCTGACAAAAGTTAGAAAATTTTCGATAAACCAAAGTTAAAGTTAATTTCATTTACCTTTTTTGATAGAAATGTAATCTTTTTTGTTGAAAAATTATCTGAATAGTATAAAATTTAACTATTCTATTTTTTGTTAAGAATTCATTACTATCATTGAAAATAAAAAAAAACAATTTGGTTAAAAGCTAACTTTTTTGTTGATAGAAAATTCATCTTTTGGATTGAAAAATCCACCATTTGGACAAAATTTCATGTCTTTGGTTGAAAATTCATCATTGTGAAAAAAATCCTTTTCTTCCGTTGAAAATCAGTTTCTTTTTATTAGAAAATGTATTTCTTCTATTTTTGGTAAAAAAACCTTTTTCCTATAAAAAAAATATTTGGTTGAAAATTCGTTTTTCTTGGAGGAACCCTTATTTTTCTGACATTTTAACTATTCATATTAACATTTTAGTTCCTGTACTTTTTTGGAAATGAGCCGTTTTTGGTAAAAAATTATTCTTTTGAGTTGAAAATGCAACTAACTATTTGGTTAAAAATTCATATTCTTGGTTGAAGATTCATCACTTTATTAAAAAATTCATTTCTTTGGTTGAAAATTAATTCATTTTGCTGAAAACTTTTATTTTTCACACTTGCTTTTTCAACTGAAAATTAAACCATTCTATTTCTTGTTTGTAAATTTATCGTTTTTATTGAATTATTTTGTTGAGAATTCATTTTTTTTAAATTGATCGTCTGAACTGAAAATTTGATTCTTCTGTTTTTGGTTGAAAAATCTTCTTTTTTGATATGGAAAGAATACATATATATATATATATATATATATACT
>CAKNXH010056097.1:69024-101386 GCA_932178445.1 Andricus quercusramuli | reverse complement strand
TTACTAGTGTTCCAATGATTGATTTTATTGAATTGGTTAAGACCTGTCTTAATTCTACCTATTTTAAGTTCAACAATGTAAAGTATAAGCAGGTTTCTGGTTTGGCCATGGGCTCGCCACTCTCTCCGGCAGCAGCCAATATTGTTATGGAAAATCTAGAATCAGAATGCCCCTCATCTTTACCTTTCTCAATTCCGTTTTATTTCAGATATGTCGACGACATTATCACGGCGGTGCCTCATGATAAACTTGATTTCATTTTGAATAAATTCAATTCATATAACTCTAATATAAAATTTACAATAAAAGTAGAAAATAACTCTCAAATTAGCTTTTTTGATACACTGATTGTACGTATTCATGATGAACTTGAAATTGATTGTTTCAAAAAAACAACTTTTTCAGGCAGATATTTAAATTTTAATTCCTCACATCCTATCAATCATAAGATTGGAGTTATTACTGGTTTATTTCATAGAATGTTCAGAATTTCAGACATTGTATTTAGAAGCAAAAGTATTAAATTTATTAAGCAAACACTTTTGAAAAATGGTTATCCAAAGTCATTTATTGAATTTTGTTTAAAAAATGTGACCCATCGTTTTTACAATTCCGAATTTTATGCAAATAAAACCAATAATAATAAGCCTAACAATTATATTGATTTCACTGTTTTACCTTATATTAAAAACCTTTCTGAAAAGATTCAACATATCTTAAGAAGTCTCAACATCAAAACTATTTATAAACCGGTTAATAAATTTTCCCGTTATTTCAATAATCTTAAGGACCCACTTCCAAGGGGTAAGCGTTCTGGGTTAGTCTATGAATTTTCATGCAAAGACTGCAATTCCACATACGTTGGTGAAACTGGCAGATCAATTGACACCCGTACACGTGAACACATAAATTCTATCAGGAACCCTAGCACTTCTAATCATACTGCACTTTCGGAACATTACTTGGAACTTGGACACAATTTTGATTTTGATCATTGTAAAATTCTTTCAGTTGAACCTAACACAGCTCGCAGGAAAATAGTTGAAAATTTCTTCATTAACAAAAATGCTGGTAACGTTAATATTAGATTCGAATGTAGTAATTTTCCAGACCAATATAAACCTCTTACCAAATTATAATAAAATCACTACCTATGTTATCATCAAATGATAAACTTACCTTCATAATCGGTGTCTCAATTTTAGAGCTTCTACAAATTAATTTCCTCAGTCTGACAATGTCACCCGTCAATGACTCAGTTAATGGTATCTGTTCTTCGTTCTTAATTTAAGCTCTCTTTTTATTTTTAACTTCTGTGAAATTTTGATAGTTCATTTTATTTATTACTTTAATGGAAGTTTTTAATTTTTATAATTGTTGATGTTGTCTTACCATCACATAACAGCCGAAACGTTTCGACAAATTTGAAAGTGGACGAATTTTTTATTGTTTTGACCTATCTTTTGGAGACTATAATTGACACATATACTACAAGGTCGTGACTTTATTATCAACATAGAGGGATTATGCTAATGAATACGGCGTATAAAGTATACGCGATGGTGGTGGCAGAGATACTGCGGAAGGATGTCGAGGGGAAAGGAATATTGCCGGAGACGCAGGCCGGATTTAGGGCGGGTAGAAGTACTATCGACAATATCTACGTTCTGCAGCACGTGGTGGATAGAGAATTAGCGAAGAAGGGGACGAGAGTGTACGCGTTTTTTGTGGATCTTAAAGGCGCGTTTCCGCCGGTGGATAGGGGTAGGTTGTGGGAGGCAATGGAGGATAGGGGAGCAGAGAGAGGCCTAATTGAAAGGGTAAGGGAGATATATGAACAGACCAAAGACAAGGTAAGAGGAGGGGAGTGGATTTTGGAGGGATTCTGGATAGATAGGGGATGAAGGCAAGGGTGTCCACTTAGCCCAACGCTTTTTGCGATTTTAGTTGCGGATATGGAAAGTAAGCTGGAGGCCGGGGTGGTAGGAGGAGTCAGGATAGGAGGGATTAGAATTTGGTCGCTAGCGTATGCAGGTGACATAGTGTTGCTGGCAAATAGCGAGGAGGCCTTAAAGGAGATGATGAAGAGGTTGAGAAGATACCTGGATAAGAGGGGGTTAGAGCTGAATGCGGAAAAGTCCAAGGTTTCAGAGAAATGGGGTCGTGGATGGTCACATAAAAGGGAGAGTGAAGAGGACAAATGTGGTGATAAGGCAGGTGTAGGGGTTGAGAAAGAAGTTATTCGCAGACGACTTTGGAAGGAGAATGAAATTGTTTGATTCACTAGTGATGAGTGTGCTTTGTATGGGGTGGAGGTGTGGGGGTGGAAGGAAAGTGAAGAGGTAAATAGAAGGCAGGAGAGGTATGTAAAGTGGACCCTGGGGTTGGCAAGGAACACGCCTAAGTACATTGTCAGGAGAGAGACGGGGAGAACGATTGTAGGGATTCTAGCAGGGAGCAGGGCGTGTAAATATGAGGAGAAATTTTTGGAAGAGGGGGGAAGTAGGCTGGTTAGGAAGTGTTGGTGGGAGAAGGAGAACAGGAGAGGGGGTGGGAAGATGGAGGCTGAGAGGGAAAGGTATTGTAGAATGAAGAGACTGCAGATGGATGAAGTGAGAAGGATGCACGAGGAAGGAAGGAAGGTTTATGACTTGGTTGAGCAAAACGGCATGGAGAGAGAGAAGCCAGAAGGGGAAGAGAGAACACGAGAGTCAAGGTTTAACGGGAACTATGTGTGGATTATTCCAAGGGCAAGAGCGCAATATTTATGTCAGAAAGGAGAGGAAGGAAGTCAGGAGCTTATAGTGAGGATGAGGTGTGGGTGCATGGAGGGTTTCAATAGGTTCTGGCTCTCTCGGGAGAAGAGGATGTGTGAACTGTGTGGAAAGGGGGATGCAAGAGTGGAGCACTGGTTGGAGGAGTGCGTGGAGGTGGAAAGAAGTGAGATAAGCATGGAGGTATTGTTGCATGAAAAGGGGGACAAAAGGGCAGTAGCATGGGTGATGGGAGTGTTGGGTAAGATGGAGATGAAAAGAACGAAGGAGGAAGAGGAATGAAGACGTAAAAAAATTGAAAAAGGAGAGAAAGTAGATATAAGTATGATGTAAATATTGTAAATAGTAGATAAGTAGTAGGTATTAGAGCGAAAACAGAGGTTGGCAAGCGAGGCAATGCGAAAAAGTAGGGACGTGCAAGCGAGGCGAGGTGAAGCGAGGAAGGCAAGGCGACAAGAGTGTGGGTCTTAGAGATAAGGAATGGATGGATGTTAGTTTTGAAGGGTTAGTTTTGAGAAAAATCTGTAAAAATGGAAGTGTAAGCAAGACAATTTTTTAAGGCCAGCAGGCTGAAAAATAAGAGTCGTTTATAATTTATTAATTAATTAAAGTGGGTACTTGGGCTAAGTACCCACTTATTTAAAATAAGTCGTTTATCTATCTATCTGTATGAAATTTATCATAATCAGAACACCTTGCGTAGTTAGAGAAATTTAAAAGAATTTGCTCTTTGTTTCGTTTTAGAGTTTTAGCATTTAACTTAGGCCATATATATAGGTGATATATATAGGTCGAAAGAATCCCTAATTGTAGAACCCAGTTATATTAACCCAGTTCCATCTCAAATGTATTGTAGGTCAGTGTCAGTCTATTCGCTTGTAGTAATAACGCATAGTTTGGCATACATGAAGCGAGATTAAAAACCGTTATATAAGAAGGATGATTGGACTCTCTCTACAATCTCAGTATACCTTAGCCCCCAAATTGCTATAGCGTAGTACAGAACACTTAGTGTTAGTCTACGGAAAAATGTAGTTTTTATATTCCAGGAGCCTGAATTAAAGAAATACAGGATTCTGAGGACAACCCCGCTTGCAGTATTGGCTAAGATAATTTTTCTATCAGCCTCCTTAATAAATATTTAAGACTACCAAAACGTTGTACCCAGATAGATGAAATTGTCAACTATTTCCAGCTGCTCACCCTCTAAATAGGAAGTACAGTTTCCTGAACGGCTCTTGTGAAAAAATAAAATTTTAGATTTTGTTTTATCAACCACTAATAAGTTTTCTTTGCAGTATTGCGCAATTAATTTTATTTCAAACTGTAAATCCGCAGGAGAGTTAGCGAGAACAACTATATCGTCTGCATAGGCCAATAAAATAATATCAATTAGGTGATCAATCGCAATATCTTCTGCCTATGTACATGTGACGTCATGCAGGTTTTCGAATATTTCATACACCCCACTAGCTGATTTCACGCGTTTTTCCACTTGCTTAAACACGTAAGTCACGCTTTACGAAAACCTTCTTCTAACCACAAACGCGTGACGTTATATGTGAATGCTCCCTTAACAATTTATTATCATTTAATTTAACTGTTAAATTAATAACCAAAATTGAACCAAAATACTTTTTTATGAAATATATAATTCAAATGAATTGATTGGAGTCTTCTTTAGGCTTATAACATTTTTTGTACCTAAGAAACATTTTTTGATCCAGAAAATATATTATATTTTCACTTTGAAACTTTTAGCAACTTCGAAATTTTTTTGGACAACCCATTTTTTTAAACTGCTGTTATTTTTTTGTTATTTGGCGTTTGATACCATTTTAATAACTTTTTAAATGCCATAAGATCTAATTTTTTTGTGAGTACAATTATATTTTATGGATACAATATTTTTCGTGCATTTATCATTTTTCATGAAGGTGAAATTAAGAAGCTTTTCGTTCACAAGAGCAGAAAAATGATGTTTTTACGCTAGTGAAATAGTGCTGCCTCACTCGTGCAGCCAACCGTCAGCTAACACTGGTCAAAATGCCGACTATCTGTACTCGGCCAGTACTGCGCCGATGGTAAACTCCTATCAACTACTACCATTTCCACCTGGGAACCGCATATATAACAGATTGGGGAAAAATATAGTTCGTATAGTTCATAATTCAAATCCCTATAATATAGATTTATTACGTGAGATTATTTTTAGTTTCCCTCATACAGGATAAGCAGGGACCTGTATAATGTCCTATACAATTTCGGAGCAGAATTTAATTCATTGTAGCTTTTAAGGTCCTGCCGGAAAATTCTAAACACTTACAATTATTTTTTTTCCGGTTGACGAATTTAGATTCAATATAAAACTATAAAAGCAGGGAATATCGAGAAGTTTCAAAATGTTTGCTGCTGGATTTCAGATTGAATCTGCCAATATCAACAAGAGGATGTATGCTGCATGTATAATATGCCGATATCAAACAAGTGATTGACATGACATAAACAGAATTTTGTTCAAACGAATCATCACATCTGCCGGCACCTGGCTGCTCAAATTTAACGAATTATTCGGGCGTGGGTGGTTTCAGTTCTTTAGTGAAATTTTCACCTTCGTATTTTACATATCGTTAATGTAAATAATCTCTCATCCACCCAGCAAAAAAGAAAGTATTGATACGAATTGAATTGAAAAGACTGAGGCACCCTGCAAATCCCGCTTTGCGACAATGACGCATTGAACCTATGTGTCAATGCATGTAAATTCGTGAAGACGGTATTTCAATTTTGAATCTTTCTATACGTACGAATACAGTGAAAAAGTCTAAAGTCAGCGAAAACACTTCAATGCGTCAGCACGCAAACGCTTCAACATTGGTCAATGCGTCTGAATTCGTGAGAGTAAAATACACACTTGAATTCGCCCCAATCCGTCACGGCGAATTTCAGCAAGTGTTGATTTATACAATTCAATCCGTAACAGGAAAACCAACGTGCAGGGCACATAGGATTTATTGTAAATGTTTAGTAAATTGTCTCGTAGCTCAGTGGCGGGTACTCTGGACTGATACACGAGGGATCCCTGTTTCAAGTCTCGACGCATGCACTTTTTATTACTTTTTTTTTTATTGACCTCGACCACGCATTCATACGAATCCACACTCATTCAATTCGCGATGTCTCAATTCATCTAAATGCGTCTCAATGCGTTCGAACGAATCAGAAAACGGGATTCACGCGCATTACAAAAATGTTAATTCGCCCCAATCCGTATCAATTCTTTCTTTTTTGCTGGGCATTCATGTTCAACGAATCGTTTAAATGGAAGTTGGTGCATGACTTTGTAACTTTCTAGAATGCTAATATTAGAAAACGTATCTGAAGAAAACGAAACACTTGCGTTATTTAAAAATAAAATATACGATTATTGAATTCTACGTCCAAAATTACATCGAAAAAAGCTAGGCAAGCTAGACTTACTTTTGCTGCATCTGAATTTTGGGTCAATATCCGACTGAAAATTAGCCCAACTTTTTCTTGTGCGCTAAGGTAATTGAAAAATGGGACACATCCATATAGGATATTTTTCACTGATACACGGAGAAAAATGGAGACTTTTAGAACTGTTACAGTGCGATACCGATACACTAAATATTTATTTTCTCGGAATAGAATAAATTGTTGTTTTTTTTCTATGAAAACCTTTTTAATTTTTATTCAGCCTCTCCATATTTCGGAAGAAAGTTTTTATTATTTTTCAAAATTGAAGAATAGATTTTTAGTCGCTATCTTCAAACGATTTTCGAAACCCATGAAATTAGAAGCACTAAATTCTTGAATTATTCATTCAGAATTGGTTAACTTTTTCTAGTTAAACTCATTTTCTCCCAATTTAGCAACTCACCATCTTGGAAGTAAGTCTTTATTTATTTTTTTTACTGAAAATTCCTGAAAAATTTCGATTTTGTTGGTTATCTAGTTCTGTACTGCAACCCTTAAAATATTGGTCCAGAAATAAAATTAAAAAAATATCTATTACTTCACTTGCCTATGCTTGTAACTTATTATACTTATTTATTATACAATTTATTATATAATATAATGTACATTCTCATATTTTACAAAATTGCGTAAATACTTACTAGCTTTTAGCAAGAATTTATAAAAGTTTTCTTATTTAAATTTTTTCATTTTTAACACTAGAAGTACCGGGATTTTCTGCCACCTTTGGTTACCACAAGGGGTCAATTGACCCAGATATGCGTTGGGTGTCAAATAATGATTTTGAACAGTTTCTAGCGTCAAAAGTTAATGATAGAAGTATGCTATATTCATATTGCATCGTTAATATAAGTGGAGAAGAGTAGTGAGTCCTGAAAAAGTACAACAAAGAAGTGAAAATGCTCGCCTACCCCAGTGTAGTCCTACCGACATCGCACCTTTTTATCCTAAATTTTCAGATGTATCTTTTTATGCAAGATCTGCGAATTGACTAAAGAAGAGCTTAAGTCAGTGTCATTAGTATCTAGCAATAGTTTTCAGTAAGTTAGAGTAAGCACAAAAATTGTTTATAATGTTTTAAACAAATCAATGAACAAACGCCATTTTTTGTGATTCGCAATTATTAGTTCTTTGAAATTCATAGTTTCTATATAGAATATGAGAGAAATGTATGCCTAATTATGATTATTTAAAAATATCTGCTGCTTGGCTCCATTTTTTGCAGAATCGACCAAAAATGTCTTGCTAATGACTTCTTGCTGTCATTTTTTCAAATTAACAACAATTGGTAATTATTTGAACAATATTTGTAAGCAAATTCACATTTTTGACATTATTCCACGAAAAGAGCCAATTTTTTCGCGGAACCTAAAATGTTTTGTGATGAAATATCAGCCAAACCGCGATAGGGGTCAATTGACCCCTGCCGGTAACAGACTATAAAAACTCGATTTTTTTAAAAGTGCGCATCCAATATTTCCGAAAAAATGGTCAAATACTCCTATTTATAAATAATTAAATGTCACAAAACGCCATCTCTCTACAAGCAACCGCTGCGGAGATTTACCACTTTAAAAATCGAAAGGGGTCAATTGACCCAGCCTGGTACTTCTCGTGTTGAAACTTATTTCTTTTAATTTCAGCCTGCCTTCGATTTAATGTTCAAATTCAACTTTAAATTCAGAATATTAATTTCAGGTTCAAGTATTTTTAATCTGGAAGAATTTTTTTTAACTTGAATGTTCGCCAATAAATCATTTATTATAGCTGCTTTTGTTTTTACTTATAAATTTTTACTAAATAATATTAGTAGAACTACAATCACTAGATTTTTTGTATGCTGCAAAATTTTATTGGAACTTTAATATTTCTAATAATAATACATCTGAGAATAATAAATCCTTTAAATTTTGGAGCTTTATAATTTGAACAGAAATCACAAATTAAATGAATATTTAAATTAAACGTTTAACTATTAAAACTTAAATTAATTTAATTTAAATATTTTAATTAAACATTTTTAAATCCACCTATTCATATAAAATGTGTAAAACGAAAAAATATAAAAATATATTCCTGCGTTAGCCCTGGCTTTTCAGCGAAAAAGCTTGGCTGAGATTTTGTCGACATATCGACGCGATTCGTTAGCGTGCTTGGCTAGAGCGAGCGGTATAGGCTGAGGTTAAGGTTGTTTAGTAAGTGAACGTGCATGCAATTGCATAATTTCAAAAATAAAAGAAGTGCAGTTATAATATGCAAAACATTTTTTTGTGTGCAAATATAAATCATACGCACATGCTGCATACGATATTTTTTGACACGATGTGCGAAAAAATGCTTATTTACACACCCATAATATGATTGTGCAAAACTTGCATATGATGCGTAAAAATGAGCCGTTTAACGCAATCATATGGGTGTGTAAAAGCGCATTTTACGTACACTGTGACAAAAAGAGTATTTTAGAACAACCAACCTTTCGTTGCTTTATTCTACCTCCGACTCTACACGCGATCTTACAGAGTCCCTGACTGTCGAACCTTCCGTTACTCTAGCTAGCGACAACCGTTGAGTATGAACCATTTAATTCCCATTCTTAATATTTGCATATTAATCTTTGTTAGATGGGCCAACGTGGGAATGACTTCCTTTACGTTTCTTAGAATAAGTCACCAATTTCTAGCAATGATCACCATGTTTTCAAACTCGATTTCTCTCCGTTTAGGAAGAAGAGTGTGATCAAATACAAATCCTGATTATAGGATAAGTCTTTATTTCCTGTGTGATTCATGTCGGACGTGACCAAGGAATATCTCGTTTCTAAGACAAGCATGTGACACACTTTTCGCCACATTGACTGCATTTTCTAATCTATCTATAAATATAGAAGTTCTAGATAAGCTCTGTTGTTCCTAGCGGCACGATCGTTTCTAAGTTCGCGATTATATTCTTTTTAAACACCCGGTATCCCACGACAATGGGGCTAAAATCCGGGGACGTTTTCTCCTTTTCTCTCTTTTATAGCTGCTTCGTAAACGTAGCACGCGTAGTTTTTATTTATTCGTGAAAAACAGCATTAAAAATAAAAAAAAATGAATTTTTGGACTAACAATATATGCTACGAAAAAAATAGCTAGACAAAATTTGTTCATCCAAAAAAGAGCTACAAATTTTTTATTCATTTTTTTATAGAATTCGTAGTTTTTACTTTAATCGTGAAAAATATCCCGAGTCGAAATTTAGACCCTACTTTGAACCTATAACTCCTACCTTAGTAGGAGGTGGAGCAGCAAAGTAGATTCAAAATAAGCAGCGATTCAAATACAATTTAGAACCTACTTTGACGCTAAAAATGTCCGAAACGGCCGTTGTTCCACGTTTAGCATCAAAGTTAGGGTCTAAATTAGAACCTACCTTGGTGGTCCAGCCCCTACACTGGCAATAGTAATAATATTAATAAAAATAGTAACAACGTAATTTCGGTAATGGTTATAGATTTTTATTTGGAGTTTCCTTCTCTGCAGAAATACTTTTACTATCAACTGTACCTCAGGAACTGAATATTGAAACAAAACTCATTAAGTATACAATTCTTTGTTTGTAGTGTTTTTTATCATATAATTCGAAAACTTATTTGTCAAATATCGTTGACGTTCACTTCAGTTTAGTGGAAAGATTCCTTAAGAGAATGAAACCGATTTGGGTTGAAATTACAGACCAGTCCGACAATTTTTTATTTAATTTTTGTTTCCGTAACCTCCAAATTTGGTTGTCTTTCGCAAGTCGATAATCTGATTTAGGGGAGAGTGGGGTATGGTGTCCCTGTGGGGCATGGTGTCTATTACAAAAAACGCCCACTTTTATTGATTTCCATATTATTTTTTTGCATAAAATGTCTTTCTTTGTTTGGAAAAATAGTGATGTCATGAAATTTTCGTTTTAAAATACATTTCAGAAGAGTTATTGTGAAAAAACAGTTTTTACAGAAACAGATGGAGAAGTCTTTGGTAGAAATTAAGCAGTTACACCATATTTTGAAATACTTAAGGCATGAAAATGTGAGATTCTAATAGGTGAATTATTTCTTTAAACGTCTGGTATCATAAATTGTTTTTATAAACGTTCTAAATGTACTAAAATTAATAAAATCTTGAAACATGATATGCGGGGCATGCTGTCCCTAAAACTTTGTGAAGATGGTAACAGTGCTTGATAACAGGTCGGTAATTTGATCGATAATGTAGAAAAACACAGAAATTTATTTATGTCTGTTCTGTCTAATTAAATTTAAGGTTTTTAATAATAAAGTTATACAGAAAATGAAAATCGACACGTGATTTGGAGTTATATTTAATAATAATACGGTAAGTACCCAGTTCACGGTAAATTACTTTGAAATGGACTATCATGTGAAATTCGTGATTATAAACTACAAATATAAAAATTGTCGTTATACAGGTTATAAATGTATTTAAATTCCTAATTATAATTTTCTATTAAAATATACTTGAAAGGATTCTCTTTACTTAACGGCTCGATTTCATGTTTTATTCCTTTGAAAGAGACCAGCATGTAAACTTTGAGGTTATAACCCAAAATGATTGAAACTTATTGTTATAAAGTTTTTTTCATTCTTACTTATAAATTCCCATTTCAAATACACTTCAAGCAATTCCCTTCATTTATTAGGGTGGTCCTAATTACATGGGTTGAACAATAACTCAATAAATAGGATTTCGAATATTATTGTTCAATGCCTGTTTTGAATTTTCGCGCCTTTGGTACCTTTCGGTAAGCAAGATATCTGTAAAGGCAAATGCAGATCTTTATACGGTGAATAGAATCTTCAAGGAGTAAGAGATTATAACTAGGTTTTGCGACATACTTTACTTTGATTGATAAGAAAACATTTATTTAGTGTTGACTTTCAAGAATTATTATATTGTACGCTTTTTATCCTACAGCGTTCATATTTATGAAATAAACCGGGACTAATATGATGGACACCATGCCCCATGGTATGGGGTATGCTGTCCCAAATGCAAGACCAACGAATTAATTAAATATCAAATAATGACGCAGTTAAAAAACGGATTTAGGTAATGAAATATGGAACCTGATAATGTGAGCTTCTCACAAAATAGTACAGAAATCAAAATCACATTTCAATTATAATTGAAAGGACATTTCCTTCAAAGCCTGACACCATACCCCACTCTCCCCTATATTCTTTTCTAACTACTTCGGACGATAGCATTCGATAACTTAAGGCTCAAATGGAAACTTAAGTTTCGGTTTTGTGAAAAAATAAACATTTTTAGAAAGAATCCTTTTTTTTTGCTGACATATACTTTATTACTGCTAATATCAAGAAACTGACCGATTCACATAGTGGCAAACCAATTCAGTTTTGAAAATCTTAATCTGCAAATGACAGATATGCAATTCACCACACTGTTCTTGAAGGTGCAAGAAGTTTGACTAAAATGGATCCAAAATCGGGTTTCATAGGAAGTTTCTACATCATTTATAGGTTCAAAATCTGAAAGAATGAAAATCCCAGCTGATCCTTTTCGAGAGATATCGATATTTTTATATTTAAAATCTTATACTCACAATCAAAACAATTCCATTCAATGACCTTTCTGAATTTCGCGCTAAATTTTCGTTCCATCTTAAAATCATAGATAGAATTAGGTATTTTCTCTTCAACCACCAGATAACTTCACTTCATTCAGTGCTGAGGGGGAAAAAATGGACCAAATGCATGGGATTCGGTCCATTTTCCCCTATTTTGCTAGTATTTTCGTAAAATATAATTTTTTCTACATAAGTGTTTCTGAAAAATTGTTTCTATTTTGAAGAACTACTTAATGGAAGAATAAAATGATAATAATTATTATTCATTACGGAGATATTACAAAAATAAAATTTCACCTGCATTCGACAGTTCCATAGACCACACTTATGATGATGATGATTCTAATGATTCAGGCTTGGAAAATATGGATGATTTTTCGGGAAAAAGAAAACTATTCTGAGGGTGACAGTATATGAGCAAAAGAGATATAAACTATCTAGCGTACATAGATTAATATTACTATGCACAGTTCTTCAAATAAAAGAGACTTAGGGAATTATCAAACTGTTATTCGAACTAACGAATATCAATAATATTCCGTTAAAATTTGTTGCGGATTTCAAGCTTCTCCTCATAATAAATGGCCAACAAACTGCAACAGCAACTTTTCCTTGCCCATGTTGTTTTATTTCACTAAGAAATGCGAGAAGCAACAAAAATGGTGAGAATCAGTTGAGTGATACCTATGCAAGTACGTATGTTACCTCACGAATGGAAAATCACAAGAAATTGAAAACATATGGTGAACTGAGAAACAATTACGATAAATTTTTGTCTCAAAGGAAGAAACCAAAAACGCAGTAAAGACTGTCATAGTACAGTCATTCTTGCACGTGTTAAAAAGAGTTCGAAATGTATCGACAATAACAATGGCCTAGGATTTTGGTCGAAGCAAAGTGGAGAATCAGTTCACCGAGGGTTTCTGAAGTTATGGGATCGTTATAAAATAAATTCATTAAATGATGAATCTTATTCATCAAGACTATTCAAAGCAGTGATTGAATTTTCATTATTCCATATCTAAGTACAATATTCTTAGGAATTATATAGAAATATTGACGAATTGAGAAAAGACTACAAAAATATCTAAAAACAAAAAAATTTAAAAATCTGAAAAATTAAAAAAAAAAATGGGCCATATAACCAGTACGTCCTCGTCGTTAGTCCTGGGTTGTTCTGAAAGTAGTTTTTATTCATAATTTCCTATCGCTCGGACATGTAGCATTTTTTCACTAATAGTAACCTCATTTTTCCATAATTTAAAATGATAAAATGTCGATTTCCCGCGAAAAGGATCAGCTGGGATTTTGATTTTTTCAAATTCTGAACCTATAAATGATGTAGAAACTTCCTATGAAACCCGATTTTGGATCCATTTTAGTCAAACTTCTTTCACCTTCAAGAACAGTGTGTCACAGAGTCGCCTTTTCAATGGGTTCTTGTTTCCTGGGTGTAGCTTCTAAATATTCAAAGTAGTGTCTGTAGGTTCAAACAAAGTCAGAGGAGGCTCTAATGTTTCACTCTCTAGGAGTAAAAACCTCCAAGTAGGGGATATATGTTAAAATAGCGTCAAAGAAGTTTCTAATGAGGAGCTGCAGGTTCAAAGTAGGGTCTAAATTTCGACTCGGGATAGCAGTAAAAATGGAAAAATTAAATTTTTGGAAAAATCACATAAAAGACAAAAAAATGAGAAGACAAAGGTTGTTCAGCCAAACAAGATCTAACAAATTTCTTATACATTTTTGTTATAAAAATATATTTAAAATAAGCAAAATTAACTTTTTGGAAAAACGTCACAAGCTACCATAGCATTTTATTTAACAAAATTTTTTGACTAAATTATATCTACACACTTTCTTAGAACCATTTTACGCTAGGATGCGTATGTTTGGTTCAAATCGTAAAAAATGATATTGAAAATAAACAAATTAAATTTATGGATAAACAACAAAAGTTGCAATGAAATGTATAATAACAAAATTTTTTTATAGGATGCGCTTTTTCAATTTAAAAAATCTGCCTGCTACGCGGGCACATTCTCATCGCGTGCTGCGCGCGCGGATCGTTTCGCTCGCAACTTTGAGCGCGCCTACGGCGCGCGACTGTTGGTTCTCGCGCTTCGCGCTCGATAATATATTTATCTCGCACTTCGCGCTCGATCACGTATTTACCTCGCGCTACGCGCTCGGTCTTTGTACTTCCCCACGTTTATACAAAATGTTTGATAATTAAATGTAAAATCTTCGACAGTAGTAATTTAGTGATTGTGAATTCTCTTTTGTTAAAGATCCTTCGGCTTTAACGAACGCATTCTCATCATGTATCTCGTGCTTCGCACTCGAATAAAGTCTTTCCAATACGCGAACTTTTCTATATTATGTTCAACTTATATATATTGAATGTATATGCTATATTCATATCTGTATATCTCGGCTCCAAACTGCTCATTCAGATATAGCAATATAAAGAACAAATGTTATTTTTCATGATGATTTTAATATTCGTTCCTTATTTGCCATTAATCTCTAGACGTTTTTACACAACTTCATCTTGTTTATTTGTAATGTTATTTTTCACCATTAAATCAAAAACTACACGTCCTATAAAAAAATGGATGAAAGCAAATTTGTAGATATAATTTAAACAAACAAATTATGACATCAGCTTAAGACCGATTTTAAAACTAAACTGTAGTACGCATCTTTTAAACTCTTATGAATTGAATATTGTAATATTCAATTCCTGTTTTTTTTTTAGAATATTTGAAAAACGTGACTTTTTATCAATATTGTGCCTCTGTTCGCAACTGCTGCATTGGACAGAACAAAATAAAGCAAATGTATTTTATTATATGTTCTTTATTTCACAATAATTTTTTTGCATTTATTTTACAAAGTGTACATAAACAAATTTGTCTTAGATAAATAAAGAGATTTCCTTTTCGACCAAGATAGACAGACAGACACCGACGTAAAAATTATTTTTTCTGACTCAGGGGGCCTCAGAATGTCGACATTTGATGGAATCAGCGAAAGTCATTTTTCACATAAAAACAATACACAGACAGACAGACGTGTTCGTAAAAAACATTTTTTCTTACTCAGGGGGTCTCAAAATGTGGACATTTGACAAATACCGGGGGGCGGGGGGGGGGGGGGGGGAAATTTCACACAAATCCAATACCTTCTCTAGATGAGAATGTAAAAATACAAATTTTCAAGTACCATAAGCATAAATGATGACTATTTTATTGTTTTAATCGTTAGAAATAGTATTGAGAACATTAAAACAATGAAATATTGTGAAAAAACACACACGAGTTGAAAAAGAAATGAAATAAGCAAAGTTTCGATGAGAATGCGCCCACTTACCGGGCTGATTTTTTCACTCTTAATGACCTTTTTTACGAATAAAGCAAAAACTACACATCCTATGAAAAAGTGACTCATGACAAATTTGTAGATATTT
The DNA here is from genome assembly GCA_932178445.1 of Andricus quercusramuli. Lineage (NCBI taxonomy): Eukaryota > Metazoa > Arthropoda > Insecta > Hymenoptera > Cynipidae > Andricus > Andricus quercusramuli. Next base: position 86,002 of record CAKNXH010056097.1, on the reverse strand, counting down.
TTTGTACGCACAAATTTTGTTCAACCACGATTCGTCGTATCTTGCATAGTTTATCCGTAAAACTGAATTTTTGGATTTTTAATTATTTTTTGTGCACTAAAAATGTGAATTTTCGATTTTTCGAGAAAATTCAAAAAGTCGTTGAGATAATCTTTCAGGGAGTGCGAAAAGAAACATTTTTCTTGCCTTGACTTTTTTTCGTATCGTGCGTTTTTCGGGTGAAAATGTTAATTTTCGTTTCTTTTTTTGGATTTTGCAAATGCTGTAACTCTGAGAATTTTTATTTTATCGAAAAATGTCATTGGAATAAATTGTTTGAATTTTCGATTTCTGTGAGCGGCCGTACATATGATTTCCAAATTAAAAAGAAAATGGTCTAAAAAATATTCAAAATGCTCTCACTTTTTGAATTTTTATCCAAAATGGCTGGCTAACGAACTTGACCTGTATTATTCGACCACAAACCTGGGTGCAGAAGGAAATTTAAAAACAAAAATTCCTTCGAAAGTTATCGAGTCGTCAGACTACAGACAGGCAGACAGACCGACAGACAGACATGTTCGTAAAAACCAGTTTTTCTTACTCAGGGGGTCTCAAAACGTGGACATTTGACGAAAACCGGGGGGGTCAAATTTCACACAAATCCAATACCTTCTCTAGATGAGAATGTAAAAACAAGATAATGAAAATACATCTGTTTCAATATCTCAACGGTAAAAACCAACCCCTTTGTACCACGCAGATATGACAGTGTCAAAAAATCATTTTTTGGAGAATTTTACAATGTGGTAGAGTCTCTGATTTTTTGTCTTCTTGAGGATACCTCTCCGATTTTCGAACTCCAACCCTCAACGGTAAAAATCATCCCCTCGATACCACACAGATATAACTTTGCTAAAAAACAATCTCTCTGATAATATGGCAGTGCCAATAGAGTCTCTGAGTTTTGGGCTCCTCGAAAATAACCACTCCGATTTTTGGGCTCCAACCCTTAACGTTAAAAAGCAACTCCTTGGTACCATACAGATATGACTTTGTCAACAAATAATTTTTCCAAGAATTTTAAAGTATCAATATAGGCTCTGATTTTTGGGCTTCTCGAAAACACCCACTCTGATTTTTGAGCTCCAACCCTTAATGTTAGAAATCAACCCCTTGGTACCACGCAGATAGGACATTGTCAAAAAACATTCTTTTGGAGAATTTTACAGTGTCAGTGGAGGTTCTGATTTTTTGGCTACAATTTTAAAATGTGGCTAGAGCCTCTGATTTTTGGGGTTGGGGATTTCCAAGGAGCCCAAAAATCAGAGACTTTATCGATACTTTGAAATTCTTAAAAACATTATTTTTTTAAAAAGTCATATTTCCGTGGCATCAAGGGGTTGCCTTTTACCGTTAAGGGTTGGAGCTCAAAAATCGGAGTGGATATATCTTCGAGGAGCCCAAAAATCCGAGTCTCTAGCCACATTGTGCAATACTCAAAAATATTACACAGTCACACAAAAAAAATCTTTTTTGTGGGTCTGGAGGTCAGACCATGTTTACTGTATGTTTTTGGTGTCGCCGAATTCAAACCCGAGGTCCAAAAAACCCCAGCACGTCAGGGTTCAGACATAACCTCAAAAAACCTCGCAAAATTTTTTTTTCGTGTCCGGGGGTCAGACCATGTTTATTATATGTTTTTGGGGTCACTGAATCCAAATCCTGAGGATCCGGCTCTTTGCACCGCAAAACGCTTGCGTTTGCCTGCCATGTCGGCATCATAGCTGTAATCCAGGGACTTAGCCGGATCACAGGCTCACTTCGTTGCCCGCCGTCACCGCGAGGAAGTGACCTCAAAAACATATGGTAAACATGGTCTGACCTTCAGACCCAAACAAAAGTTTTCATGACGTTTTTTGTGGTTATGTTAGAACCCTGACGTGCTAGGGCTTTTCGGACATCGGATTCGGAATCAACGACCCCAGAAACATATAGTAAACATGGTCTGATCTCCAGAGCCGAAAAAAGATTTTTTTTTGTGTCACTATGTTATTTTTTGACAATGTCATATCTGCGTGGTACAGAGGTGTTAATTACCGTTAAGGGTTGGAGCCCAAAAATCGGAGTGGGTATCTTCGAGGAGCTGAGAAATCCAAGACTCTAGCCACATTGTAAAATTCTCAAAAAGATTATTTTTCGACAAAGTCATATCTGCGTGGTAAAAAGGGGTTGATTTTCAACTTTAAGGGTTGGAGCCTAAAAATCTAAGTGGGTATCTTCGAAAAGCTGAAAAATTCGAGACTCTAGCCACATTGTAAAATTCTCAAAAATATTCTTTTTTGACACTGTCATATCTGGGTGGTATAAAGGGGTTGATTTTTAAGGTTAAGGGTTGGAGCTCAAAAATCGGAGCGGGTATTTTCGAGGAGCCCGAAAATCAGAGACTCTATTGATACTTTGAAATTCTTAATAACATTTTTTGACAAAGTCATATCTGCGTGGCACCAAGGGGTTGATTTACTGTTAAGGGTTGAAGCTCAAAAATCGGAGTGGGTATCTTAGAGGAGCACAAAAATCAGAGACTCTAGTCACATTGTAAAATTCTCGAAAAGATTATTTTTGGACAAAGTCACATCTGCGTGGTATCAAGGGGTTGATTTTTATCGTTAAGGGTTGCAGCTCAAGAATCGAATTGGTTATTTTCGAGAAGCCTAAATATCAGAGACTCTATTGATACTTTAAAATTCTCAAAAATATTATTTTCTGACAAATTCATATCTGCGTGGTGCTAAGGGGTTGATCTTTAACTATAAGGGCTGGAGCCCAAAAATCAGAGTGGGGTTTTCCGACAAGCCCAAAAATCAGAGACTATCCAAACTGTAAAATTCTCAAAAAGATTATTTTTTGACAAGGTCTTATCTGCGTTGAAGAAAGGGGTTGATTTTTAACGTTAAGGGTTTGAGCCCAAAATTCTGAGCCATGGAAAATCCCAAAATTCGGTTGTGGAGGTGCTACCTTAATGAACCTGATCAAATTGAAGTTTTTGTGGTTTTTTTTCAATTGTTTTCTTGATCAACTTATAATAGCAAAAAAAAAACGAATTATTGGAGTAACGTCTTTCCTCTGGTACTTCAGAAGGCACTTTTTCCCTCGAGTTTTGCTTTTCCTCCGAAATTTTTCTACTACATTTTTCCCCTTAACATTTTCTGTAACGTTTTTCCTGGAACTTTTTCGATCACATTTTATCCCTCAACATTTTCTATAACGTTTTTCCTCGGATATTTCCGAGTAATATTTTTACCTCACGATTCTGTTTACCTGGTTTGCTCTGAACTTTTTCGGTTACTTTTTTTTCTCGGAACTTTTTCTTTACTGTTTTTTCTCAAAACTTTCTGTGTCACATTTTCCCTCCGAGAGCTTCAAATGAAAGTACCTTATTTTCCAATATCTAAATAAGCGAGGGGTCGACCACGTCGATATTCCTGGTACACTCACTAAATATTCCCATATATTCTTTGAATATTCCCAGATATTCTTGATATTCTTAATATTCTTTATATTTTCAAATATTCACTCATATTCCAAGTATTCTTAAATATTCACAAGTATTCTAAAATATTATATTTCTCAATGCCCTGATTCCTTCCCTTCCGTTCACAGATTGTATCTATAGTGTATTGCCCAGTGGTGCCTTGGCCCTTATTGGCATAGGCGTTGGACTCACCATACTAGTGACACTATATATTGACAATATTTGACAGTTCTCCTGAACGTTGAAACTATTTTGTTACTATTAATAAAAAAATTAAACTAAATATGCTATTTTTTTTCGATTGTTTGCTGTTGCCACGATTTCTTTACTTCACCTTGAAAAACATTTTTCGAAATCTTCGCCAATTGTCTAGAATAATATGTGCGCCAATTAAACAAGTTACTAAATAACACAAAATTGTCTCAATGGCTGGTTATAGGGGCCGTACATAAATTACTTCAGTTTTTTTCTGAATTTTTTTACTGTGATTCCCCTTTGTTAGTCAAATTTTCAATCAAATAGTTGAATTTTCAACCAAGAAGATTAATTTTCTACCAGGAAAGACGAATTTCCTAAAAAATCCCATACATATTCAACTCAATAATTTGAACAATGAATGTGATGTTAGTCCAAATTGAATTTTCTACCAAAGCAAATTTGTAAGCCAAGGAGGAAAAAAACCGTAATCTAATTGTTCAATTGTGAAGCAAAAAAGACGAATCTTCAACAAAACAGTTGAATTTTCAACCAAGAAGTGGGACTTTTGAAAAAATTGTTAAATTTTCGACAAAATAATTCACTTTTAAACCTCGTGGATAATCGTAGATTTTTGCTATCCCCCCGCCCCCCCCCCCACAGGTAAGTGTAGTGTACACACACACACACACATATATATATATATGTGACGTGCGCCGAAGAAAGGGGGCTTACTCTGGAAAAATCGAAATCGAGGTTTTTACACCTTTCGATAGTTTTTGAGCTGATCTTTTTAATGAAACCATCGAAAAAAATTTTCGAGCGTTATTATTGCTAATAACTGAGTTGATAGGTACCCGAGAAATCGTGCTTTCGCTCGAGAGCTCGAGATCCCGTGAAACACCTCCCACCACTCACAATCGGTTTCGATTCCTTTGGAATGGAACCGAAGGGCTTATGACAAAGCCACGGAACTCGTCCTCGGGTTGCGGATAGAGGGTCCCTGTACCAAGGGTTTCTGCTGAATATGGTTAAAATAATTAATAAGCAGTCGCGGACAATTGTCCAGGGATGGTCCCGAAGGAATAACCCCCAAGCGAAGGCGTGAGAACCGTGCCGAAAGCTGAATGTCACCTGGGTAAGGTGTCTCTAACGGTGATTCTGGGAAATCGGCGACTATCAGAGTATACAGCCTTATCCTTGCATGCGGGGCTCTACAAGGATGGACCAATCCTTTCCCTAGCTGCTCGTGGGAACAACAATGACAACACCAAACATAGTTGTAGTAAGTGCGGTTCAGAACAATCGAACGCGCAGGGCTCCCGACAATGGGTCGGACAACAATGCCGACTACCCTACAGTGGGGGGAGCCAATCATGACGGAGTCAATGCGATTGACCGGCGGAATCTTGTTACTTTTAAGTGGACGGATCAACTCAATGACGGCCTGCTGGAGTGCTACGATGCCAGTATGGTCCCTGAACGAGAAGGTTACATGGCACGACTGCATGCTCTGTGGTGCGAGAAACACCCAGAGCTCTCAGACTTTTTGCAACAACGTCTGCGAAACCATGCCGAGAACCTCCGGAAAAGAGGTTATATAAGCGGAGTCCCTACTCAACCGCATCCAGAACAAGCCGGCAACAGAGAAAGAGAGGCGACACTGAGATCAACCGCGAACAGGCATCCAATAGAGGAAGAACGATGCTTCAGGGCCCGGAGAAACATCAACATTCAGGTTTCTCCCAAGTCCAAAGATCAGAGTGAATTGGATGATGAACTTCGTGGAGATTTTTCCGAAGAATCCGACCTCTGGACTATCAGTTGTGGTGTGTACAATGCAGCGAGAACTTTGGCAGATGCAAGCCGTAAAACAAAACCAACGGTTGATCATAAGACCAAAACAAGAATGCATCAACTCAGCACAAAGATAGGCTGGGCTAGACAGTACGTGTCCCGCATTCAGTGTGTGATTGACTACATAACATCTGGCAGGAATTTCACAGCCAAGGTTCGACGGTTCGCGCGCGAACTGCGGATCCGTCATCACACAATCAACAAATCAAAGCTAATGACCATCAGACAGCATATTGTTGACAGAATACGAATACTATCTAACGCTAGGAGAAGTCTAGAGCGGAGAGAGAGGTGGGTCAGAGAAAATCAACAATTTTCATCTGATCCATCTAAACTCTTCCAAGACCCTCCAATTACTGTCGACCATCCGCCCAAACTAGAGGAGGTCGAAGCATTTTGGAGAGAAGTCTACGAGGTCCAGCATTCACTTCAAGAAGACTCAAAGAACATAAACAGCTTCAAGGAGCTGTGCAATGCCCTCATAACACCTGAGGAAGAATGCCCACCTATCACTACCGAGGAGGTGAAAAACGTATTAAGAGGCATTAAGAACTTTCCCGCTCCGGGACCAGATGGTATCAAGACCTTCTGGTGGAAGAAGTTTCCTTCGATCCACCAGCATCTGGCCTGAATTTTCACCTCATATCTAAAGTCGGAAGAGCCTATTCCGGAGTGGTTGGTGGAAGGGCGCACAGTGCTCCTGCCTAAGACGGGCAACTTAGCTGATCTTAAGAATTACAGGCCAATAACTTGTCTGAACACACTGTATAAGATCTTCACAGCCATCCTAAATGATAGGATTCTTCGGACAATTGAACCTGTGTGGCGAGAGATGTGTGAACAACGTGGCTCGAAGAAAGGCGTAGCAGGATGTCGGGAGAACCTGCTCATCGATAGATGTGTCTGTAAAGATGCAGCATTCTATCAACGATCTCTATCGATGGCCTGGATAGATTACCGAAAAGCTTTTGATTCAACCTCCCATAGACTTATCATCTGTCTGTTGGAAAGCTTAAAGGTTCATCCACACATCGTGAGATGCATAGAGAGATTAATGCCGCTTCGGAAAACCAGATTTACCATCTTATCTGGAAAATATCGTGTGATTACTAACAGTATCACCTTTCAGAGAGGTGTGTTTCAGGGCGACACCATGAGCCCTCTCCTCTTTTGCCTCACATTATTGCTACTATCTCTCGCACTTCGCCATTCCGAAGGGTACCTCTGCGGCAAACCTGGAAATCGAAAGCATAAGGTAACTCATGTATTTTACATGGACGATCTTAAGCTCTATGCTAGAAATCAAGAAAAAATACATCTAGTTTTAAAAATTGTCACAGAGTACACTCAAGAGATTGGAATGGAGTTCGGGTTAGAGAAATGCGCCAAGGTTAATTTGAAGAAAGGAAAACTTAACGGCATCCCCGAAGATCCTGAACTCGTTGACAGAAGCGCTATACGACACCTTTGCGCTGGAGAGATCTATACATACTTGGGCGTGCCACAAAGCCGCATTGAGGACGTAACATCTATAAAGGATACTCTCCGATGCAGATATAAACGTCTCCTCCGACAGATATGGTCTTCCGAACTGTCGGCGAGGAACAAAGTATCTGCAACAAACATGCTTGCCGTCCCAGTAGTACTCTATTCGTTTGGAGTAGTTCCATGGACGAAGGACGAGCTCAGATCCCACGATATCGGGTCCCGAAAGGTTATGCACATGAACAAAAGCATGCACCTTAAGTCTCCTGTTCCACGACTTTACATCTTACGCCGTCAAGGTGGTCGTGGAATACTGAATCTTGAATGTCTTCACAACAGGATTATTCTGGGTACAGCACATATTGTCGCAAATGGACAAGATCCTCTTCTTAAAATGGTCAGAAAACACGAAGACGTAGGCAAAGGGGCGTTTCTTTACAAAGCAGCAGAAGAGGCTGCTGAAACACGCGGCCTTGACTTCAATATCAGGGGTGAGCGAAATGCATCAAATCTTATCCATCTTGAATACTCACTCCTGAAGGCCCGGATTAAGAAAGCACAGGAGAAAAACTTCCGCGAAGAGCTCCTCGACAAGAAGATGCACGGCATCTTCCACAGGAATGTGGAAGATCAGTCGATGTCGTATGAGCTGACGTTTGCTTTCCTTAGATCACCCGGGTTGAAGTCGGGCACAGAGGGCTTCATTTTGGCATGTCAAGATGGTGTCGTTTCCACTCTAGCATACCGTCACCACATTTTGAGCCAAGATATTTCCGATGATAGCTGCAGAGCGTGTCATGAACACCCCGAGCATCTAGGACACATACTATCTTGGTTTCCAGCTTATGCGGGAACAACCTACATCCAAAGGCACAATGCGGCATTGAGAGTGCTTCATTACCATCTCTGTCACTCTTACGGCATTAGCCCAAATACCTCTCCGCTGAACGCCCCTAGAGAAATAGAGTCAATTGTCGAAAATGAGAAGTGCCGCATATATTGGAACTTCATATTCTCGACAATTGTTTCTGTTGCGCACTCGAGGCCTGAAATGTTTCTTCTTGACTTCGAGAATCGCACCATGTTCGTTATCGAATTTTCGGCACCAGCGGACAAAAACGTCACAGTGAAGGAGAAAGAAAAGAAAGAAAGGTATAAAGACCTTATGAGGGAGTTGCGACGGTTATACCCGGAATATTCTGTTAAGCTAATCATCCTGATCATTGGCGCTCTTGGAGGTGCCAAGGTTTCACTTGTTAATAGCCTGAAAAGCATCCCTGCGTGTCAACAAAATGCTGAGACACTTGCAGGGAGAATGCGAAAGGCAGTCGTCCTTGGGTCGCTCCGTGTCCTCAGGGTGCACGAGACTTTCGCCGGATCATCGTATTGAATTCGCGCAGACTGTAACCACCGATCTCACGGTCGTGAGACGTGGTTACAGCTGAAATTTTACCGCGATTTCGCTGGGAGCGGGTGCAATTTTTCAGATTAGCACCCGCTCCCGGCGAAATCCTGCGGTTGTCCTTATGACAAACTTTTAACTACACACACACACATACACACACACATTATACCATATATATATGTGTGTGATTTCGTCGTGCCCTGTGACCACCTATCTCACGGATGTGAGACGTGGCCATAGGTGTATTTTACCGCGGTTCTACTGGAGGCCATTGACATTTTTTTTTTTAGATGGCAGTTGCTCTTAGTGGTACCCTGCGCCCTGAGGTGGTTGTTTAACTTTTTTTTTAATTATAATATACATCATTTAAATATATTTCGAAATATTGTCTCATATTCCCAAATATCCCAATATATTCTTTATATTCCCTAATATTCTCTATATTCCCCATTATTATTTAGGGAATATATTCCTGGTACACGAAAAAGCAGAGTGCTCGACCCCTCGTAAATAAGCAATCCCAGGCCGAGGTACCGAAATAAATGTATATAAATTTGATATAACAGTGGTCCATAATGTAGGAAAGTTCACATTTTTTATAAAATCGAGTGCGAAGCACGAGATACGTGACGAGAATGTGTCCTTTAGAGCCGAAGGAGCTTTAACAAAAGAGAATTCACAATTATCAAATTACAGTTTTCAATGATTTGACCTTTACTTTTGAAAGGTCTATGCACAAATGTGGGGGAAGTACAAAGACCGAGCGCACAGCGTTAGTTTAATACATTATCGAGCTCGAACCGCGAGAACTGGAAGTTGCGCACCCGCAGCGAGGAGATTTTTTATTTCTATAATTGTGAAGATTACAAAGACCGGAAGTTTTTCAATTTTTTCAGTTGTTCAGTTATTTATTTTCTATTTTTTTGAGATAGTAACGTGCTCGCATCAATGGGATATAGCTCACAACTTATAATTAGAAAATATAAGATCCGTACTTAGCTTTATCGTGAATTATGAATGTTCATAAAAAAGTTAGAAGAGTAGAGTGTTTCAAACAGTTATAAGGAATAAAAATAAGTTGGCATATAAAATAATTCAGACTCGAGAATTTCTTAGAGTCAGGCAACATTATTTGAAATCAAAATCGCCTTAACGAGATGCGAAATATCTCAATCATAAATGTCTGAGGGGCACTCGAAAACTTTCAAATTAACAATTTTTTAGAGAGCAATAAAATGAAGGACGTCCTTTCGCGACGTCGTGTAAAGATATCGCCGTTTAGCCACAATTAAAGCAGGGTTTAGACAAGGCCCTCTTCAGGTTTTCTATTTTGAATAAAAAATTTTTAATCAAGTGTGGCGATAATCAGGCAACCATATACAAGTATTCTGTCATTACTTATAAATATTTTCTCGCTGTTCTGGTTAAAAATTAATAAGATAATATTGAGATACAGATGGTATGTTAAGTTTTCATTTAGTGGAATTGGAGGGGTTTTCTTTTGAAAACCCTAAGTCGGGAAGTCTCCAGGAATACTTGGCAATGCCGAATTCAGAAACATAACTTATATTTTGTCATAGTACCTTGCGTGCGAAATGCGAATGGCATTTTGACTTGGAGCGTACTTCAGAGATTATATAATCTAAAAATTAATTGAATTAGTGAATATCTAAGAGACTATCGTGAAAACAACTTTTTTCCTGTTTTTTTTTCAAGAAAAAAAATTCTAAGTTCCATCTTTATGTAAAATTGTAAATGTTCAGAAAAAATTACATTTCATGTCAATCTTAAACATTGTAAAATGGTCTAAAACACCTAACAATCAAACCTTACACGAAAGTTAAAGTTCTGTCATTGTAGAAGTTGTAAAGTAGTCTAAATTGCCAAAAAACGAAATATTACACGAAGAAAAATTGTAATCGATTTAAATTATTCATTTAAAAATTAATTTATTGATATTCCTGTTAACAGTTCTTATATTTCACATTCACATATCGTCGTATAATAACAAATGTTTAATTAGAAAAAAAGAGTTTAAAATTTGGTGTTTTAACATTTTGAGCTGTAGCTTATGAGGATGGATAATGGATTCAGGCCAAACGGCGAAGCCATTTTGTCTGATTTTTTGTGTACAAGATCTAAAGGGTATATAGACTGTCGGTACAGCTCGATTTTTTCGGAAAAAAATCTATTTTTCATGCAACAATGAAAATAAGAAAAATTACTTTTTTGTGGTACAGTGTTCTACTATTAAGCAAAACATGTAGCAGGTAAAGCAGTTAGCGTGCTAAGAATTCTTTTGCGCGACCCTAGCGGAGGAGGGAGAAACTACTATACATTCAGGGTTGGCCACACCGTATATGATATGAAAACTGGGACCCCTACCCAAAGGAGTGGGTAAATTCCCAAAAGGTTTGTTGGGTGGCAAACTTACGGCGAAATAAGTACCTTTTGTACATTAAATGACAATACACAAGCTTTCTGTATAAACGGCAGATTATACAAACGTGTAAGATATCGATAATATTTGTCGCCCAATTTCCTCCGAAAATACCAGATTGATTCGCATTTGACACAAACTGTGCATGTTTGCACAACTCAGGGGCTGTCGCTGCAATAACCGGTTATAGAAGTGTGAAGCACGTGTAGTTGTTGAAATAAAAAGCAAATTCTGCTACTTTTTTCTACAAAATGGCCTCCTTTCAGCTAATTTGACTGTACTCTATGTACGCAGTTGTACGTGATTTTCTTGTTCTTTTTAAATGTTTCTGAAAATGTTATGAAATCGGTGCGATATTTGTGAAATCATTCTATTCGTTTGAAATCATTTACATGTTTTTCTGTCGACAAATGTCTGATTAATACATTCGTTCATTACCTTTGTTTGAAAAAATCATACAATATGTATCAACTAATTATGAATGTTGTTGAAATTGTCATGTAATTCCTAAATGAAAGGACTGCCATTGAAAAAAACTAATTTTTCTGCCGACAAATGCCGTTATAATAAATTTGTTTAAAAGATCGTACGATTAACCGAAAAAGTAGGAATTTTGCTGAAATTATCAGAAAGTTCTTCATGTATTATAAGGGCATTTGACGGCAGAAAAATTATTATTTTTTTCAATGGCAATCCTTTCATTCAGGAATTACATGACAATTTCAACAACATTCATAATTAGTTGATACATTGTATGATTTTTTTAAATCAAAGATAATAAAGAAATGTATTAATCAGACATTTGACGACAGAAAAATTCGTTTTTTTTATGTCAAATTTTTTAATTAGGAACTTCACGATAATTTCAGCAATTTACAATGAATACAACAGATTTCCGGAAGATGTAAAAAATATTTCTACAATTTCATAAACATTTCGTAATGATTGTAAAACAATAAAAAAATTCCAAACATGTCAAAAAGGGTACAGTCCACCACATTTCAGAGATTTCAAAATATTGCAAAGATATCAAACGATTTGACATATGTAAATGATTTCAAACGAATACGAATGATTTCACAAATATCGGACCGATTTCATAACATTTTCAGAAACATTCAAAATGAACACGAAAATCACGTACAACTGCGTACATAGAGTACAGTCAAATAAGCTGAAAGCAGGCCATTTTGTAGAAAAAAGTAGCAGAATTTGCTTTTTATTTCAACAACTACACGTGCTTCACACTTCGAAAACCGGTTATTGCAGCGACAGCCCCTGAGTTGTGCAAACATGCACAGTTTGTGTCAAATGCGAATCAATCTGGTATTTTAGGAGGAAATTGGGCGACAAATATTATCGATATCTTACACATTTGTATAATCTGCCGATTATACAGAAAGCTTGTGTATTGTCATGTAATGTACAAAAGGTACTTCTTTCGCCGTAAGTTTGCCACCCAACAAACCTTTTGGGAATTTACCCACTCCTTTGGGTAGGGGCCCCTAGTTTTCGTATACGTTGTGTTCGTCCCTGAACGTATAGTAGTTTCTCCCTCCTCCGCTAGGGTCGCGCAAAAGAATTCTTAGCACGCTAACTGCTTTACCTGCTACATGTTTTGCTTTATAGTAGAACACTGTACCACAAAAAAGTAATTTTTCTTATTTTCATTGTTACATGAAAAATAGATTTTTTTTCCGAAAAAAGCGAGCTGTACCGACAGTCTATATACTCTTTAGATCTTGTACACAAAAAATCAGACAAAATGGCTTCGCCGTTTGGCCTGAATCCATTATCTACGATTTACACTCGATTTCCAGGGCCCTTAAGACTCCCGACTGCTAGGCGATAGATTTGGGTATAGATGTAGGTTCAATGCTCCGTAGAGTTAGAAATTCTATTTGTAATATAATATTTAAAATTGTAATATATGTATTCACTCTACACAGGACCATTAATATTCAAAGTCAAAATACTAGCAATCGATTAATATTTATTTTTTAAATACCTTTTTGTCATATCGTTAGAGTATAGCAGTAGTGGGTGCTACTAATCTGCAGTACTGGCCCAGTAATGAACATCAGTGCTGGCCAAGTACTGCAGGTCAGTACCTAGCCTTGTTTGCATTGTTTGTTCAGCCAGTACTAGGTCTGTACTAACAGAGGACTTGACGAAAATAAAGATTTAATTTCAATTCGAAATTGGGAAAAGAAAAATTAACCTAGGGAAAATCTGAGAAAATCAAACAAGGGCCTGAAGAGTTTGTCCTACATGGGGCGTTTGCAAGTTCGAGCGTGACGCACCTTGTAGGGTCTTTGTCAGTTTTCCATACCAGGACCACACACTGTGAAGAAATTATCCTTTTTCATCTAGTTTCTTTGAAAAACGTTTATTTTTATTATATTACGGCCATACCACGCTGAAAACACTAGTTCTCGTTAGATCACTGAAGTTGAGCAGTGCTGGGCGCGGTTAGTACTTGGATGGGTGACCGTTCGGGAATAACGCGTGCTGTTGGCTCGTCGTGGGTGTGGTGAGCCCACACTTGTAGTTATTTACTACAAGAAACTATCCACCTAGAAACACTACCCGAATCGGGTAGAGACACGCCTACCCCGAAGGGAAATGGCTTAATGGTATACATACAATTGATAAATAGTAAAATAAAAGAAATAGTTCTCCTCATGATTAAGATTATAGATAATCACTATAAGATTACTAATAATGGTATTGAATTAGATAACCTACCGAAAAAATAACAAGCAAAATCAGACATTTTGTCTTGAGGTGTCATATTTACGATCACTAGGACAGTATATGCAACTATCAAAGTGCCAACGTAACTCCGAAGTATAAGTCCATGCATATTGTTCAATTCCGGTATGATCGCATATACGAGAAATGTCGCCAGTAGCAGTGGTATTGAAATCAACAATCCAACCTATTAAATTTTTTACATTTTTGAAACATTCTTCATTCAATATTTTTTCAAATGGAATCTTTCCCTTTAATATTCTAAGAAATGGAAACTAAAACGTACAGCAGTAACAAGAAATGTAAGAGAGTGTATGCGATATGGGAGAGTCAGGTAGTATTGGTCACTTATCAAGCCTTTTTATTATTAATTACAGGTCAAATAGTTTAAGAGTGGATTTATGTATCACAATCCAAACTAATCTAATATTTCTGTAGTTGAGCAAATATTTTATAACAAGGTTAGTAAATATTTCAGAAAATGCACTTGTTTTCTAGAGCCTGAACCAATTTTCACTTAAAAGGGCTTACCCATTTCGGTGCGAGAGTCCTAAATGACAAAAGTCGGGCTAGCTTTTTTTTTGAAAAAAACCCAATTTTTGATAAAAACTTTTTTGTTATATTTTCGTGAAAACCTACGGAAAGTAAAACTTGATTTGCTGGAACTTTTTCACTTAAAAATGAGATCTATGTGTTCAGCATCGTGTGATACCTTGACATCTTCGAAAATACTGAAAATAAGAAATAAGAAAATAAGAGCAATTTATCTCCAATAGTTTACGAGATTTGGCCTTCCGAAGTAAGTTTTTAGTTTGAAGAACATTTTCATTTTTTGCGAAAAAAATCCATGATTACGGATTGAAGTAAACTTGATTTTCCACAAGCCTAAAGGAAAAACAATATTATAACTTTTTATTAATCATAATATAGTGAACATGCACGGTTCGTAGTCATGAAGGTAAAAGCGTTTTGTTTTTCATATAAAATGACAAAGAACTTTTATATCCAACAATGAAAATATTTTTTGAACAAAATAATTTTAAATCATAACATAGAATTCAACGAAAACAATACATTCAAAAAAAGCTTTAATGTTAAATAAAAAGTGATTTATTTGGGATGCCATAACTTGAAATTTATCAAAGGTAGAACATCGTTTGCTCTTACAGTTGTTGGGAATTGACTCTACTTCAATATCCATGTATTGTCAACTTACACCTAAAATGCATATGAAGAAGAAATTTCGCAAACAATGAAAAAACGAACATATTTCTTAAACTAACAACTGACCGAATCCATTTCAAATCAGGCAGGGTTCTACACTCGAAATCGCTAAATCTATCGGGAACGAAATGTGTTGTTTTTTGTAGGAAATTAGCCGATACGTATTTTTCCAATTTGCAAAAAAAAAAAATCTGCCCGCTTCGCGGGCACATTCTCATCGCGCGCTTCGCGCGCGGCTCGCCTCGCTCGCTAGTTTGAGCGCGCCTAGGGCGCGCACCTGTTGTATCTCGCGCTTCGCGCTCGGACACATTTGCCTGACGCTTTAAGCTCGGTTCATCTTGGTTTTCGCACTTCATGTGCTTACTATTGCGCGCTTGGCGGGCTGATGCTCTCTTAGTTAGCTTCATCGTTATGACCTGCGTTTGGTTTAATTATGTTAACTTTACATAGAAAGAGGAACTAATTTACTTAAGGTTCTATCGACCTTAAGGAATACATTCTCATCAAGACACTCGCGCTTCGCGCTCGATATTTCGTTTACAAATCATGTAAGTCTTGCGCCACGCTCGTTTCTGTTCATCGTTTAATGTAAACTCAAAAGTTTGATCGCGATCACGGCGCGCCATTTGGTTGTCGCGGTTCGCAATGACAATATTTTATGTTCAATGTTCTTCAAATAAAAATTATTAAATTTGTATTTGCTTTAAAATGAAGAAGGAACTTCCTTCACTTCGGCGTACATTTTCGTATCTGTCTAATAAAAAATAAATCATACAATCAGAAAGATTTCTTCCAACTATCTGAAAAGGGGCCAAAAAAAGTATCTAAGTTGTTTTTGGAACATATATATGATACATTTTTGAATGATTATTGAAAAATGGACATTTGACACAAATGGGGGGAGGGGTCAAATTTTACACAAATCTAATACCTTCTCTGGATGAGAATGTAAAAATAGAATAAATTGTTCGAATTTTCAAGTACCATGAACATTAATTATTATTATACCATTAGGCCATTTCCCTTTCGGGGTAGGCGTGAATCGCACGGTTGGAAAATAGTAATGTGGGGAAGGAGATATACATGTTTTAGATGGATCTAGAATTTGCGTGTTATTTATTTAAATAACACGTTCGTCCCGCAACATTGCTCCGACCCAGGTGGCTGATCAATCTCTCTAGTGACCACCCCAAGTGAAGAGCCTCAAAAAATTATTGTGTGTGCGGTCCCTCACTTGGGCCTATAAGTGCCTAAGGTCTTTCGTTTCAAGCGTCATACACTCTACTCACATTCTTTTTATAAACTATTTGTCGCCACACTTTTCTGTCCTGGCATACTTCTATACCTTCCTTCACGTCCATGCATTTTTTCATGCGAGCTCTCGTGTTTCTATGGCTTCTTATGTATCTTCGAATATCCCGGTTTCTGTAAACTTTTTATCTTGTTTCGCGTTTGTTTCGTTTGTTTGGTTCTATTTCTTCTCCATCCCCGCCCTAAGCTCATTTTGGAGACTAGAAGGTGATGGTCAGTATTACATTCAGAGCCCCTCATGACTCTTGTATCTTTGACGAGTTCTCTTGTCTTGTATCCACAATAACGGTGTCAATTATAATGTGGCTATTTTCTTTACGCCAGGTGTAAATGTGGATCATTCTATGTATAAACCAAGTATTTGTAATAAATACGTCCTTTTCTAAGCATAAGCTAACTAACTTTTCCCTGTTATAGCTTTTTCTTGTTGGATCCCCAGAATTTTTTAGCACCCTTTTTATATTAAGGTGGGGGAGCGCGGGGGCGTGCAAGGAATGGAAACCGAGAGACTCACAATTGGTTGACGTCTTATTCTGAGAAGTTCACCAGCCCTCAGCAGCGTTGTATTAGGTAGAAGTTCCCACGTTTCGATCGGCTAATTCCCGGCCAACCTCTAAACGACGAGCCAATAACTCTTTTTTTTTTTTTTTGTTTTTTACGCACAAATTTTGTTTCATCGTCATTTGTCGTATCTTGCATATTTTTGCCGTAAAATTGAATTTTTGGATTTTTAATTATTTTTTGTGCAATAAAAATGTGAATTTTCGATTTTTCGAGAAAATTCAAAAAGTCG
>CAKNXH010056097.1:30721-69014 GCA_932178445.1 Andricus quercusramuli | reverse complement strand
TTTTCACATAAAATCAATACCTTCTCATTATGATGAGAATGTAAAAAAAAAATGCTGAAAAGTTATGCGTATTTGAATGTTGTGCTTTGTTTTTCAAAAAACTCGAATTTTTCTCTTTAAACCTCTATAACTTTTGACCTAATTGAAATATTTATTATTTTCTTCTTCTTCTAATAGCGTTCATTATTTTCTTTCAGAATGTGCCGAAAAATTGCAAGAAAGTTTAAAATGAACAAAATGGTAGCGGTTTTCCCGAAAAAATTAAAAAACGATTTTCTCAAAAAAAAACCGCCTTTAAATTTTTTGCTTGATAAATAATTTTTGTAGCCAGGAGAATTCTTTTTTCTTACAATCAAATTTTCTACTTTTTCTTGGAAACAATGACAGATACGAAAAAATGTTTTCATCAAAGTTTGCACGACTAAAAAAGTTCTATGAAAAATGTCTTTTGTTCTTTTGCGATATTTTCCATATTTTACGAAAAAAAATCGAAAATGACATTTTTAGGGAAAAAAATTCTTCCAGGTTCGAAAATGGTTTGGCCCGCACACTCTAAAAACAGATTATTGACTGTCAAACGATTCCATTCACTATTAAAGGATTTTCCATTCAAAATTGGCATGAGAGGAAATCCTTTTACAGTTGAAGGATTGTCGTTTTAAATGCTATCCTTTAACTGTGAAAGGATTTCCTTTGATCTTGAAGTGAAATCTATTGTCGGACAATAGAAGGAATAATTTGAACGTTAAAAGAAAACTTATTGCATGATATTACGTGCAAGAAATGTACAGAAGCCGAACTTTGGTGAATGTAAATATAAAATCGATATAAAATCGACGCTCCACAAAATCATTCCACAAAGAATGTCGTACGAACTTTCGATTGTTAAGAGCAATAAAAAAAATTTCTGCTTCGATTGTCAAAAGCGTGAAAATCAATGAAAAGTGAGGTTATGCTGATCAAAAATTGTTCTTTCAGTACAGGTACCTTCCAAAGTTTTCGCGTCACTATCTGGAATTCCTAATTTTTTTCAGAAATCCATATTTTACAGTATTTCGCACGTTTTTTCACTCACTTTATCAATTAATAAATCAATCATGCAGTGAACAAATATACTCACGCACCTGCGCACTTTCTCCGACAGCCAACAAATGAAATCCTTTAATAGTTAAACGAATTCCTTTTAAATTCAAAAGAAATCGTTCATCAGTAAAAGTACTTCTGTTTTGCATTTAACGGATAAGTCTTTGAACAGTGAAACGATTCTATTGATGGACAGAAGAAATCTGCTTAATTTCAGAGGACGCATTCAGAAAGGAACGTAATTTTACTGTTAATAGACTTTTTCTTAGAGTGCAGGTGGCTTATGAGATGTCTTTCTTCTATTGGTAGAAACTTTTCAAAAATATGTATGAGCATAAAAAAGGTATGATTTTCCAAGAAGTATATCTTTTTCACTTTTTCAATATTTCAAGACAAAAATAACGAAGATTTGTTTGAAACCCCCACCTTTTTCATTCTTTTAAATGTTTTTCTAAAGTTTCTACTAATAGAAGAAAGGCACCATAAGCATCATGCGGGATAAGCCACTTTTGAGGCCAAGAGAATTTTTTTCCCCTAGAAATGTAATTTTTGAATTTTTGTCGTAAGCTATGAAAAATATCACAAAAGAACGAGAGGCATTTTTCATAGAACTTTTTTAGACGTGCAAAATTTTATTTTAATATTTTTTCGTATCTGTCATTGTTTCCAAAAAAAAGTAGAAAATTTGATTGTGAGAAAAAAGAATTCTCCTGTGTACAAAGCTTATTTATGGCAAGCATCAAACTTACAAGATATCTTCATTATCAAAGTAGAAGAATAAAAAAAAAATTGGAAAAAAAATTGAAAGGTGGCTCTTTTGAGAAAATCGATTTTGAATTTTTTTAGAAAAACCGCAACGATTTTGTTCATTTTAAACCTTTTATCAATTTTCGGGCGCATTATGAAAGAAAATAATGAACGCTATTTTGAAAGAAATAAAGCACAACATTCAAATAGGCATAACTTTTCAGACTTTTTTTTCTGCAAATCTGAAAAATACGTATCGCCTAATTTCCTCAAAAAACGACATATTTCGTGCCCTAGAGATTCTGCGATTTCGATTGTAGAATCCTACCAGATTTGAAATGGATTCGGTAAACTGACTTTTGGAGGCGATATCTCGTAAACTATTAGAGATAAAACGTTTGTTTGATTTACAGATAATTCCGTCAAAAACTCCATCTTTTCACTTATTTTCACACGATTTTTTTTATTCCAGGCTTCACATATGAATCATTCATGATATTGTAGAATATCAAGTTGAAAATGTTAAGGGTGCATTCACATATTGCGTAATATTTCCTTCGCTCCCCCTCCCACCTTTACCGCCTTTACGTCAAAAATGCTGTATTATGTTCAAAAACATAATAGACATTTGCTGAATAAAAGTAAGGTTTTTCAATATGGAGTGTAGTACATAACTATATTTAAAAAATATTGTTATGTAACATTAAATATTAAAATTTTTTGTTAGTTCCACTAGAGCTGTGATGTTAATCAGCTCCATTTCAGGGTTATTGCTTGCTCTTGCTTTCTCTAGTTGGAACCACGCAGTGCCCAAAATTGCTTTCGTTAGTTTCTCCAAACATGCGACCAATGATTAGTCATGTCTTCCAATTGAGGGACTTCGGTGTCTTGTTGGACATTTTGCTTTGTACTCATTTTACGATAAAACCTTCTTTCATCTGCCTGAAAGGTTCGATTTTGTTGCCTTCATGATAGAAGTTGTAGGCTCCGAAAGCTACGATCATGGTTCCTTAAAGCAATCAATCCCGAAGCAACTGGAACGTGTACGTCATCCACTTCTGCTTCTTCTGTCCTAGAAAGTAAACAAGAGCGGGAAATTTACGCGTGATAACATCGGGCAAAACTGTTCCTTGGAATCAGGTCTCTAGCCGCGGATGATCTTACGCGGCAGACGTGACAGTTGGAGATGAAGGTTTCACCTCTTGATACTTTTTTAGAGCTAACAATCTTTGTAGAATGTTAAAAGGAACAGCGTTTTGCATCCGGTTCGCGATGAAATGAGCCTGACGCTGGCCAGCCGGAATCTTGTTGAGTTGGCTGATAAATAAAGCTTTCATATCTCAAAGACAGCCGATTATGAGAATTATAAGATGTACTTTGTAGCCTTGGTACAGCCTACTCAGCTCGAAAAAAAATGCTTGATATTTCGCCCGTTTTTCTCCCTCCTTTGCCGTGATATTACCTTCGGCTGTGCCGAGAATTCAATCACGTAAATGATCTTGTTCTTCAGATCTTGGTGGACAATATCAGGCTTCGTAGCACTGATACATTGAGTGGTGGAGAATGAGAAATTCCAGTAGATCTTACACTGATCATTCTCCATAACGGACTTGAGTTCCCTCTGGGCGTATGGCAAGACGGGCATTAGAGTAACACCATAGAAGTGTCTATGTACCCGTAGTGTGCATATTTAGAGCATCCACTGAGAACATGTCCAAGTGTTTTTGGTTCTTGCTTGCAAGCTCGGCAGTTTCTATCGCTCACAGGTACATTCATTATGCGCTCGCGGTAAACTAGGGTGTCTATAACGCCGTCTTGACAGGCAAAAATAAATCCCTCAGTCTCCGACCTCAATCCAGCAGACTAAAGAAACATGTTGGACAGACCCATCGAGAGCTCTTCTCTACGTATGATGCCGTAGAATTTACCATGAAGGGGCTTGTCAGCATGTTTTCTTAGTGGAAGCGTATGTTCTGCTTCCTGTATACGACTTTTGAGCACCAGAGGTGTTAGTGATGCTAGGCCATCTGTAGTGTCGCTGGAATCAAATGAGAGGTCAAGCTCCTCTGTGGCCCTATCTGCGGCACGGTATAGAAACGCCGCAGCATTGGCGACTTCATGTTGATGTACGAGTCGCATAAGGAAATCTGTGCTGTTTTGAACTAAGCAGGCTGTAGCCAGAACCGTTCTTCGATGAAGACACTCTAAGCATAGCAAGCCTCTACCCCCTTTATCTCGAGGGAGATATATTCGAGGTACGGGAGATCTAGGATGAAGACTTCGATGTATTGTCACCATCTTGCGGGTGCTTCGGTCAAGTTGCTTCAACTCATCGACATTCCATTCTACTGCACCAAACTTGTAGAGCAGTATAGGAACGACCAGCATATTGGTTGCCTGGATCTTATTCTTTCCAGATAATTCGGAAGCCCACATTTTTCTGAGAGTTCGGCGATACCTTTTTCCAAGAGCAGTTTTTAACTTACGCAAATTTTCGGTTTCCGCTTGCGGTATTCCAAGATATGTATATGTTTCTCCAATACCTAGATGTTGAATGGTATTTCAGCCTATGAGTTGAGTATCTTAATCGTCCCGCGATGATGTAGTTTCTAGTCTTCCTTGGTGTAGGTGGACGCTAGCACACTTTTCCAGTCCGAAGCTCATGCCTATTGCTTTAGAATACCTATTTACCGCCTCAACAAGGATGTTAAGGTCCTCTTTCCAGGAAGCAAAGAGTTTAAGGTCGTCCATGTATAATAGGTGGTTGACCTTATATTCTCTTCTGTTCGGCGGGCCACATAGGTATCCAGAGCTTTTGCCTCGGAGCACAATAGATAGAGGCAAGAGGGAGATGCAGAAAAGTATCGGACTTAGAGAGTCTTCTTGAAAGACCCCCCTCTTATATGTGACATAGCTTGTAGTCACTTGTCTCATGTCAGATGTTATAATAAATCTTGTCCGTCACAAGAGCATAAGCTCTTTTATGCATCTCACTATTTTTGG
Organism: Andricus quercusramuli; assembly: GCA_932178445.1. Lineage (NCBI taxonomy): Eukaryota > Metazoa > Arthropoda > Insecta > Hymenoptera > Cynipidae > Andricus > Andricus quercusramuli. The sequence goes on along the minus strand of CAKNXH010056097.1, from coordinate 64,181 downwards.
ATGCACCTCCATGCAATCAAGGAGCCTAATAAGTAGCTCACTGTTCGTGATATCGAATGCCTTGCGGTAGTCAATCCAAGCCATGGACAGATTTCGTCGATATCTGATCGAGTCCTGGGTAATACACCTGTCTATTAACAGGTTCTCCCTGCAACCTGCCAGCCCTGTCTTGCATCCACGTTGTTCAACTATTACACTCCATACCGGCTCGATAGATGTTAATATCCTCTCTTTGAGGATGCCAGTGAATAGCTTGTAGCTGGTGTTTAAACAAGCTATGGGCCTGTAGTTCTTTGGACTTGACAAATCTCCGGCCTTAGGGATCAATACCGTGCGTCCTTCCACTAGCCACTGCGGGACGGGTTGTTCTCCGTTTAAGAAAGTAGTAAATATATGAGCTAGATGTTGGTGCGTAGAAGTAAACTTCTTGCACCAAAAGTTCTTGATTTTATCTGGCCCTGGCGCCGAAAAGTTCTTAGTTCTAGCGATAACTTTCTTCACTTCTGCAACAGTAATTAGTGGACACTCTTCCTCTGGACCTTGTCACATTTGCCTTTGGCAAAAGTTACGAAAGAGTGATATATCAGAAGCGTCTTCATTTAGCGGATAAGTATATCTCCATATACTTGCTCTCAGAAGACGTGAATCTCTTCTTGACTAGGAGAATTTTTAACGGCACGTGACGCTTTATTGTGCAGACGAGAAGGATGAGTAGAGAAGGTGGAATTTTCCTTAATCCACTTAACTCGCCGTTCAAGGCGCTGTTTCGCTGTTGAAAGAGACCTTGTTTTTTGCGTCCAGTGCTGCTTGATGGTCTACAGTTTACACTTGTTCAGCGTGTGATTTGCTTTCCTAAAGTTTCGAGCAAGTGCCCTAACTTTTGGAGTGAACTTTTTATTTGATGTTATGTAGCTAATTACGCACTGAACATTTGATGCATGCCTTCTCGCCGTTTCAATTTTGAACTGAAGCTGTGCAATACGCCCGCGAGTCTTACTCAGACGTACTGAAGTATCGTTACTTCTGTTGTCGCTAAGCAGGGAGACCACCCTCTCGTAGACTACACAGTTCAGGGAGAGCAGTATGAGCTTCAGCTATTTGGTCCATCCTGAGGAAGACTTTTTGGAGGATAGATCTCCTACTGATCATGCCTTCATGATTATTATTATTATTATTATTAAAAATGAGGAAGCTCATTTTTCTCTCAGGCTTAAGATGGTTATTGCCCAAGATGTCGAAGGCATTTTTGGTTAGAGTTGGATTTTTTGTTTTTTTGAATATTATGCACGGGATTGTCCCGGTATATATTATCATTCTCGGATGCATGATTATAATGCAATCAGGTGACCTGACAAGAGCGTGTGCCACCACATATTGGACAAAGCCTGACTTGTACCCCATCATTCACGGACTGGGTTGCGTTTAACCAACTGAGCTACCGAGGCTCTCTTCATTATTATTATTTTTTGTTTGAACTTTTTCTCAGGTGAACCCGGTTTTTCCTCATAGCCACGGACTAAGTCAAGTGACTGATGATATGAGGATGTTATAAGTTAATTTATTACGATCTTAGAAATCATTTGCAACGATGTAGGTACAAAATTAGAAGCATGGCGTAGTTTGCAGTTTGTTTTTACCGCTGTTATCCTGACACAGCGGCCGTGAGTGCTGGAGGTGTCAACAGTCACCTCTGGATGCTTTCTTAGAGCTACCTACACAATATTACATATTTCTAATGTCCGGAGGTGGTTCTAGTCCATCCGGTACTAGATGTTCATTATCCGTAGCACCCATGCTGTCAGCTGTAATTGAGTCCTCGTTGTTCACATCTTCCAATGGAAGTTCATTAATAGGAAGCTGCTGTTCCACTTCCATTTCGATGGCAGCTATTTCAACAGTCGAAAGCAATTTGTTTACAGATATTGAGCATTTCTGATCTGCTAGATTCTGCTAATTTATTCTTGTGGCTAGTCCTGAGTACTTAAGTAAGAAGAGACGATGATGTTCTCTCCTTACACTTTGCCCACTTTTCTTTGCCAAAAAATAAAAGCGCATCACATCTCTGTTCATATCGTATGTCCATTTTAATCGCCTCCTTGGTTGTTGAGCCTCTGCTTCTGGCACTGGTTCTATTAGGCCATCTACCTCCGGAGGATGTGGTGGTGCTGGATCATCACCAGGTTGAGGAAGAACATCAATTGCCACTGTTTGTTCGTGTGACGCGGCTTCCTCTAACTGCTGTTCATTGCCTTTGTTTTTCCACTACAAATCAACCTTCTGTTTAATCTCCATTGCTCGATCTTCTGAGATGAGTAGATTAGTCCTGATGTCCTTCACTTTAGTGATAAGATCTCTTAATGCGACTTTCTCTATTTGAGGATGTTTCGCGGCAAATTTCGTTCTGAAATTTTGTCCTTTTTTGCGCGACGTTTCAAACTTCGCACTTTCATAATAGAGACGCATCAATTCCTCATTCATTATGGTATCCCACTTGATGCTCTCCCACGGTATTTTTGTTGAAGTGGTTGGCTGCAAATAGCTAACGCTAGCCAAAGCATCTTCAGCAGACACAGTTGATGTTTCACTGCTAACCGTATGTCGCAGATGTTCTTGCTGGCCAGCTGTTCAATTAGTGAGATCTGCCTGACCATCTCGCAGCTCACCATCTACACCGTTCCGCATGCTGTGGCCCCCAGCAGTGGCTCCAGGGGCGCCTCGACGATCCTCGGGTAGCGACAGGCGTTTCAAAATTTAATAAAAAACTCTCCATTATTATTTATGGATTTTGGTGTTCCTCTTAGTCACTTTCCTCTTCGTTCTCTGCCAGTTTGGCATGGGAAACCCTGTCAGTAGCAATGCTACGGCCAACATAGCCGTCAAATCCATTAGAGGAAAGCTCAAGCCCTACTGCGACGATCACGCGAGAACACCTTTATTATTATTATTTGTTTAAACTTTTTCTCGGTTGAACCCGGTTTTTCGTCACAGCCACGGACTAAGTCAAATGACTGATGATATGAGGATGTTACAAAATTAGGAGCATGGTGTAGTTTGCAGTTTTTCTTTGCCGCTGTTATCCTCACACAGCGCCCGTGAGTGTTGTAGGTGACAACAGTCGCCTCTGGATGCTTTCTTAGAGCTACCATGTTCTTAAAGCTACTATTATTATTATTATTTTTTTCAAACTTTTTCTCTAGTTATTAATACGATGTTTGAAATCATTTACGATGATGTTGTAGGTACAAAATTAGGAGCATGGTGTAGTTTGCAGTTTGTCTTTGCCGCTATTATCCTTACTGTTATACATTTTTATTTCGAGTTCCCTTCTCTGCAGAAATACTTTTACTATCAACTGTACCTCAAGAACTTAATATTGAGACAAAACTCATGAAGTATACAATTCTTTGTTTGTAGTGTTTTTCATCACATAATTTGAAAACTTACTTGTCAAATATCGTCGACGTTCACTTCAGTTTAGCGGAAAGATTCCTCAAGAGAATGAAACCGATTTGGGTTGAAATTACAGACTAGTCCGACAATTTTTTTTTGTCCGTAACCTCCAAATTTGGTTTTCTTTCACAAGCCGAAAATCTGATTTATATTCTATTCTGACTACTTTGGATGATAGCATTCGATAACTTGAGGCTCAAATGGAACCTTTAGTTCCGGTTTTGTAAGAAAATCAACATTTTTAGGAAGAATCCTTTCCTTTTTGCTGACAGATACTTTATTACTACTAATATCGAGAAACTGACCGATTCAAACAGTCGCAAACCAATCCAGTTTTAAAAATCTTAATCTGCAAATGACAGATATGCAATTCACAGAGTCGCCTTTTCGATGGGTTCTTGTTTCCTGGGTGTAGCTTCTAAATATTAAAAGTAGGGCCTGTAGGTTCAAACGGAGTCAAAGGAGGCTCTAATGTTTCATTCTCTAGGAGTAAAAACCTCAAAGTAGGGGCTATAGGTTTAAATAGCGTCAAAGGAGGTTCTAATGAGGAGCTGCAGGTTCAAAATAGGGTCTAAATTTCGATTTGGGATGCTTCATGAGTTTTGTTTCAATATTAAGTTCCTGAGGTATATTTGATAGTAAAAGTATTTCTGCAGAGAAGGGAACTCGAAATAAAAATGTATAACCATTACCGAAATTACGCCATTACTATTTTTATTAATATTATTATTATCGCCAGTGTAGGGGCTGGAGCACGAAGGTAGAGTCTGGAGCGCCAATGTAGGGTGTGGCTTGCAGCACCAATGTAGGTTTTATTTAGACCCTACTCTGACGCTAAACGTGTAAAAATGGCCGATTTTGGACATTTTTAGCGTCAAACTAGGGTCTAAATTGAATTGAAATCGCTGCTTATTTTGATCCTACTTTGCTGCTCCAGCGCCCACTAAGGTAGGAGATATAGGTTCAAAGTAGGGCCTAAATTTCGACTCGGGAAAGGTGCGGCTCATATGCGGATTAATACGGTACTTACTATACACTACCGGCAGAAAGTTTGGGTGAAACGTTTTTGTTTAGGTAAATGAACATTTTGAAATCAAGAGCACGATTAAATATCACGTAATTGCTGAGTATTCACACAAAATATTTACTCGTGCAATAATTATTTTTGGGAGCCAAATGTCCGAAATTTGTCGTTAAGAGTATTGGTTAACTCTGACTTGGAATTTTTTTTATAGGCACGGCACTGACTCCATATATAATTTTTCCCAAGTATTTGAGAGCGAAAGAAAAAAAAACTTGTCAAATATCCGGGGTTTTGCGAGATCCTCGTATCAACGAAATTTTTGGAATGAAGCCTGTTTCTGAGGCAATTATTATTTTCGCGGAAATTATGAATTTTTCGAAAGGGAGAAATCTGCGGATAGCAGAAGATAGCATTTGAACGGCGAGAACCGTTCGCAAATTAATTTTTCTATTCACAATTCTGACATCACAGAAGCATTTTCAGATGTAATCCAATATTCGAGGAACAAAACTTGATGATGGCGAACCTAAATTTTCCGAAATACGTCACGAAATAGAGAAAAAACCGAAAGAAAATTGAGATGTCCTGTGTATGTGAGGACCATAACACTGTATTTGTAAGCAGCAAAGCAAACTTGGCATATGAACCAGCTGTCAAAACTCGCGCCCTTCCTTATCGACCGCGAGTCCAGGCTTCAAGTCTCCAGTATTCGATTGAGAAATAAAGTAAAAAATGTGAATAAAATTGACTAGAAAATATTTAAAAAATTTTTGCAGAAATCATCTGCAAATGCACCAATTTTATAGATAAATGGAAAGCGGTTTACGAGAAAACGGGCTACAAGAAATCTGCGCAAAATAACCATGAGTTTAAATTATAGGTCGATAGAGTAAACAGCGGCGGGGTAATAGTCTAGTTTCAAGGCTAAAGATTCTGCCGTCATGCGTTCCCTTCCTCGTACTCTCTTCAATTGTTTTTATTCTAATTTTTTTTGCGATACATTACCTTGAATATGCATAAATATTATAAAAATAATAATAAACATTAAAATTTTTTTTGTATAGGGTGGAACAACAAAAATACTTTTTGTGATAAGCTTTTGGAGGACGCGGGTGCTAAAAAATGCCCTTTGTTCCCCAATAAATTATCAATGAAATGAAAAACATGAATCAAATCAATAAAATTAATAAAACGAATAAAACGGATAAAATGAATCAAGTAAATTAAATAAATAAAATCGATTAAATCAGTGAAACCGATATCAATTTTATTTGATTGATTTTAGTGATCCATTTGATTGTATTTTTTGAAAAATCGAATATTTATATTGATTTTGTTTATATTACTACAAAATACAATGAAATGAATCAATAAAATCAATAAATTGAATGAAATTACTAAAATCAACAAAATCAATTTATTATCAATAAAATGAAAAACATCAATCAAATCAATAAAATAAATATTATATCGGTTTCAATGATTACATTGATTTTATTGATTTCATTTATTTGATTCACTTTATCCGTTTTATTCGTTTTATTAATTTTATTGATGTTATTCATGTTCTTCATTTTATTGATAATTCATTCGGGGATAAAGGGCATTTTTTAGCACCCCCGCCCTTCAAAAGCTTATCACAACAAATATTTTTGTTGCTCCACCCTATGCAAAAAATATTAATGTTTATTAATATTTTTATAATATGTATGCATATTCAAGCTAATGTATTGCAAAAAAATTAGAATAGAAAAAATTGAAGAGAGTACGAGGAAGGTAACGCATGACGGCAGAATCTTTAGCCTTGAAACTAAACCATTACCCCGCCGCTGCTTACTCTATCGACCCATAATTCAAACTCATGGTTATTTTGCGCGGATTTCTTGTAACCCGTTTTCTCGTAAACCGCTTTCCAATTATCTATAAAATTGGTGCATTTTCAGATACTATCTGCAAACATTTAAAAAATATTTTGTAGTCAATTTTATTCACATTTTTTACTTTATTTCTCAATCGAATACTGGAGACTTGAAGCCTGGACTCGCAGTCGATAGGGGCCCCGATTTCGCGAGTGGCAATGTGTGGTGCGGACTTCAGAGCATTGGAGATTCGGAGCACGAATTTGACAGCTGGTTTATATGCCGAGTTTGCTTTGCTGCTTACAAATACAGTCTCATGGTCCTCACATATACAGGACATCTCAATTTTCTTTCGGTTTTTATTCCATTTCGCTACGTATTTCACAAAATTTAGTTTTGCCATCATCAAGTTTTGGGTCTTCGGATATTGAATGACAACTGAAAATGCTTCAAAATGTTCAACGATTATTTTGGGTTTAAAAAGCAGGATGTGTATGCACGTATGTTTACAAATAGAGGTGAGACAGAGGACACGCGGGATACAAGAAAGGAAACGTGTACAAATAGAAGATAGGAAGACTGATAAACACCTATCACCACATATTTCAGATTATATCTTCGGTGAAAATGTATGGCTAACTTAAAAACTGGAGAATCCATTTCTATTGTGAGACTATAAACTCGGCGCACCTGGCGGCATAGTCCTGAGCTACTCGGTACAAATAAGGAATTTTACCAAAATATTTTTTTGAACGATTGGTGTATGAAGTTATTTGAAAAATATATTTCTTCACTTGAAGGAAATATTTATTGGACATAAATCGCTTCACTCTATTTATTGAATGAAACATATCTTCCAATTGAATAAATTATTATTTAAGTGAGCAAATTACTTTATTCGACCAATGACATTTTCTATCAGAACAACAGTATCAATCCCCTTATATGAGAGAAATATCACTTTCACTTAATTAATATTGCTTTCATTTATGTCAATATTTCTTTGATTCAAAGAAACCAAAATATTTGCTACACGCATCGATGAGTTACTTATTTCAAATAAAATATGTTTTAATTCAAAGGCTCAAAATTACTGAACTAAAAAAATATTTTTTTGGATGCGAAAGCAAGATTCAAGGAAGATAGATTCTTAGTTTTTAAGATATCAGTTCCTTGAGTTAAGTATCTCATATTCTGAGGCCAAGAAATATTTCTTTATTTCAAAGAAATGGCGCTCAAAGAAATGATTTCTTTGAATCAATGCAAGAGCTTGTTGCTTTTAAACAATATTCAGTAGAATTAAGTAAACGGTTTTTTGGCTCAATTTAATACAATCAAAGAAATGCATTTCTTTGGAAAAGATATAGCATTTTTCTGATTTTGAATGCATGTATAATAATTATTGATTAAAAATGAAATTTGTCTTATTTCTCAGGTATACTTTAAGCAATAAGCCGTGAGTGCATACAGGCGAATAAGTGCCACCTTGAATGCAGGGAATTAGACGAAAGAAAGGTCATCGCAGGTAGATTCATCTCCGTGCCGGCAATAGGGCTATTGCCCGGGCATTAGACCTAATGCCGTATTCGGTCTAATGCCTACGACAGATACGCTGAGAAAATTTGGTTAGGAAACTTCACCAAACTTTTGATTACAATTGGGATATATGGACCAAAAGGAGACTGATTGACATTATTGTAAGAATTTGTGACGTGCAAAAGGCTAAATAATATATGGCAGTTCGGCAAACTTTAATAGCGCAGATTAAAGTTTCCAAATGTACAGTGAAGATTTTCAAAATTAAACATTAATGCACGTGGTGTAATTACTAAAAACTATTATGTCATACATTGAGGAAAAATTGGATAGAATTTCATAATAGTTAAGTAAAGTTTGGAAATTTAAAGTCAAACAAACTTTAAATTATGCAATGTTAATGATTCCCTTAACATCGGTTATAGAATGCAAAATCTCGGTGAATCTTTCTACGTAAAAAATGTATCATGTACTCAAAAGTTTGGTAAAGCTTAAAATGAATTCTAGAGAACAATTGATTTTGGTTACGTTATTATTTCCTCCACATTGTATGAAAGCTAATCCGCTATGGAAGAGATTTTCATATTTGCTACGTTAGACTTTAGTCAACAGTTTGGTAAATCGACATTCGAGTCGCAGTCGCCCGGCATCTCCCGCAACCGTCCGAGTCTTGCAGGATCGTATGCAAGTATTGAGCACCTCGAATATATTTAACATTTTTCAAATTATGAATAAAGTGTTGAATTTTTCGTTGGTATTTAGTATTTGATAATGAATATTAGTTTTACAATTGCGAAATAAAATTAGAGTTTATTTGAGAAGGTTATTACAAAGTTGATTACCATGGATCGAAGTTTACGCCCCTGGGGTAAGCCTTAGTGATGCCATTTCAGTACTTTTTGCCATGTTAGTGATTTTCCTAAAAAAATTGAAGTTTTCTCCTTCATTTAGTGAGATGAAAAAATTATATTTCAATGAGAATAAGAAAGCTTTGATCCAAAAAAATAATCCTATTCTGAGAAAATCGAAATTGAAAATCGCGGTATCACGAAAAAAAGAAAGTAGGTATATATTTTTGTTATTGCATGATAAAAATTTTCAAAAATATAAATACTAGAAGGTTGAAAAAATTAATACTCCGTTAAAATTGGAACTAAATATGAACTGAGATTTTACTGATTTTTTTAAAGTTATTGTGTCAATAAATGAGAGTTCGAAAAAAATCTTTTTACAATAACCCTTACTATAGTGTGATTTTTCAAATTTTTGTAATAATAACAGAAAATTCAGTTTTAGATTTTAAAAATACAAATTTTTTCAAAACAATTACTTAAACCGAAATTTCTAATACGAAAAATTTAATAAAACTTTTTCATCAAATTTACGTCGCTATATAATTTTATTCCAAAAATTCTTCAGCTACATTTTTAAAAATATTTTTTAAAGTATTTTTTTACCATACAGTGTAATAAAGGTTTTTGTTAAATCTACATCGTAAAAATGTTTGAGTAATGTATGAATAATTATTTAACAACAATATTTTAAATAATTTTGTAGTTTTACTCAGTATAATTGAAAAAAATGTACTTTTACAGGAATTGGTATATAATTTGATTAATCATAATAACATTTTATGTACTTTGTCAACTGCAGTATTAACCAAAGAGTAACTCTTTCAATTGTACATTGCGTGCCTACAAGAAATTATGTAATTTTTGCAGATTTAATCATATTTACAGAAAATTATTAAGAATTGTAAATCTTTTTCAAAATCCAATTACTTTTCTGCAAGATGACCGATTTTTTGTGAAAAACGCTAATATTACTTGAAATTATTCAAAAATTTGCTATCCTATTTGAACTACATGTAGCGATTTTTGTTTTGCAATACCGGCTTTTGTTATAAAACGTTGACCTAACATAAAATGATTGAAAATCGGAAATCTTGATGATTTTTGTTTAAAAATGCTAATTTCCGATTTTAAAAAATTACACAACCTAAAATTGTAAATAAATTTCAAGTCTTCTTCGAAATGTTCTGATTTTAGGATATACAATATTCTTTTTATCCAGCGAAAAGTACTAATATAAAACATGTGTAATATTTTCAATCATTTATTAGACAATTTGAAAGTTGTAATTTATTTGCTTCAAAGTAATGAATATACAAAAAGAATAATTCGCTTTAGGTAAAAGTCATATGATTTCCATTCAATTAAAATTTACAAAAGCTCATTCTACTCCTTGAAAGGTCCTTTGCAATTTTATTCATCACGTTTTTATTAAATATTATATAGTAAATTGCAAATGACGTATTTTGCCTAAAACAGATGCAAAAACAGAAATAGTTATGCAAATGACTACATATCATAACCATGTGAGTGCAATTTTTTTTAAAACACGTTTTATTGGCTTAAAAATTCTCTAAAATTCTACCTGAAATTGTGGTGAAAGGATATATCCAAATTCGAACCGATAGTGGGTTTTTATCTCGATAAATTGTGATCAATCATACGAAAATTTGAATCTTTGTATTTGATTATATCCTGTTATTGTATCGAATAGTAACAAAATGAAAATAAACTAAATATTTTGTATACAAAGAACACTATGATAATGTGAAATCCATTTTTTTAAAGAAACGATTTTTTCTATTTATTTTTTCACTTTTGAGGCTTCTATTTGCCACGTCAAGCGTTTATAAATCTTCCGGGCACATGTTTTACGTTGACTGGGATTTTAGAAAATCTAAAAAATAAAAATTCCATCGACAAGCACGGTTTCGACAGCAATCTATATTTGACGAGCTGTATCTCGGAAAATATTAACTATTCAAAAATGTATTTCTCTCTCCTGAAAAATTTATTCCGGCGGACTTGCATGATTTTGCCGCCACACCCTCCATTTGTAGATCTAATTTTCAAAAAGATACAAAACAAATTCAAGTAATGAAAAGTCAAATAATAGAAATGAAGAATCTTAAAAGTGGTTAAAGCGAGAAAAAGTTAAGTTAAATCACATCTTGTGTAAAGTTCTTTTATTTTTGATATTGACATATTTTATGAGGGATTGCCGTAAAGTTGACAATTTTAGACAATGAGATTTTCAAAAACAACAAAGTTTTCAAACCGCCTAAAATATTTATAAAAGAAATGTATTTTGGAAATCCTTAACTCACAAATATTCAACTCTACTTTGAATTTTTATATTTTCCAAGTTAATATAAGTAACATCTGTAAACTTATAATAATATAATATAGGTATTTTTTGGCGTACTTCAGACCAAATAAAAGGAGATTAGTTGTTGAATCCTTTATTGCACACATTCAGTAGCCAACGTTTCGAAAATGGAATGTTTTTCTCATCAGGACAATTATTTTGAAGTTCATCAACATCTTAAACGTCTACAGATTTCTTTTCCTCTTCATCTTCACTATTTTGTTTTGAGGTTAAAAATTTGTAATTGAATTATATTTACCTTAAAAGTCTTTATTTTCTAGTTAAATTTCGTTTACATTAATTGATGTCATTTAAATATTATAAAAAATTATAAAAATTCATGATTTCAACCTCAACAATCTCGTTAATTTCGTTAAAATTAAATCAGAGACTTAAATTATCAACTTAAATTATAAGGTGCTATAGTTTCTAAATAAATCTAGTTACTGTATTACATTGAAGGAGTTGAAAAATTAAAACATTATTAACAACTTTATAAAGTGTTTTGAAATTGTTATGGATGATTAGTTAGATGTATATACCAGTAATGTGAAAAAAAAATTTTTTTTTTTTATTATTGAAAAAATTCATCAATTTGGAATTTTGAAAATTCAAATAATTTTTTTTATTTATTTTATTATTATTTTTATTTATTTTTTTTATTTTTAAAATTAAATTAGAGAATCCATAATTATATTATATATTGGACTATAATTATTAAGATCTGAAATTATATTCAAACAATTATTGCTGTTTTTCTTTATAAAAAACATTTCTGCTATTAATCTTTTATATTCATTAGGTTCATGATGTAGCTTCGAATAGGTGCGTAACAAGACATTTTGTATACTTGTTTATTTCTGATTTCTAAACGAAGTCGTCTAAAATTTGGAAACTTTATTAAATTGTGCTTTGATATAATTTCAATACCTTACTCAGATAATATTAGAATCAAGTTATTATTCAAAGAAAATGTGGAAAATGACTCAGACTTTAAGTGTGTAAAGCTAGAAAGAATAAGTAAAAATATTCTAGCTTTATGAACACACTCTTCTAAAACATAGTAGTTTCGTAGGGTAAGAATAGATACATATCACTCCCCCCCCCTTTAAACTGATAAGGGCAGTGGACTGTAATCTTTTATCATGGGACCGACCCGGCAGGACCTCGGCCCCAAAAGCATCATTCCTTGTCTGACTGCTACGGCGTCAACTTGTGTTTCATTCAAATAAACTAACTGACCAGATCTACGAATCTGCGTCAGAACAAATTAAATTAAAGTGACTTTTTATTCAGACGGTCACATAAATTGGCGATCCATGCCAGGATACTTTTGATTGATACGTCATTCTCACAAAGTAGTAGGCTCACAGTGATTCCTTGTCTTAAAAAATTAGACTAAAAGGCGAGACGTCACCCAACCAAGTTGGCACCGTTGGAATTGCAAAATTCACGGACTCTGAAACCCATGGCTGGCCAGAACGAGTAATTCCACTGAAGCAGCCACGAACTACCTTCACTGGGAATCTCAAGTAAAAAGATGAGGAAAAATAACAAAATAATGAGGAGTGTTCTGTCACGACTCTCCAAAACCTCGTAAGGCTAGTAGACTACGCGAGCTTTGACCTTTCGTTAAAAAACGTTCATCGATTCATTCACAATATTTGGCCAAAGTTTTAGCATTTTCGTTTCGAATAGTAAATTTAAATTAGAAAATAGTCACTGGCTAGAGGGCTGACTTCGCCACGGACTATACGCGTTCGCGAGCATATCATTGTACCGAACGATATAGAGATTAGATAACGCGCCGCAACATACCACCCGACATCCGCTAACATAAGTAGGAAATTCAAAGATTTAGGTACACTATTAAACGCACACACACGCTATTAAGAAGAAAACTATGGCAGATGGAAATCAGAAGAATGCAACTTAACAGACGGAAGATACCCCTCTTGTATTTACTAATGCTGATATAATTGGCAGGGTACAACAATTATCAGATCGGATGTCTAACATGGAACTCGCAATAAATACGCGTAAAGAAGAAATTCGCTCGATAGAAAAAAATTTTGATTTGGTGACTTCGGATGAGAGTGAGAGGGAGAACTATGAAGAATCTAGAGTAGGTAACAACGACACGTTGTTTGTAGAATCAACACATTCATTCGAGAGAGAACAAATTGACCGTAGGCTTCTACAGAGGTTGTCAAATGAAAGAGTAACATTCCCAAATAAAGCCATCCTTATAAGTGACAGGCTCTCACAAAGTTCAAATGCAAGAATTTCCACCACGAGCGAAACTATCCCTGCGAGATATGCAGTGAAATTAATTAAAAAATTTAATGAACAAGACGATATGGGAGTCTTCATCACTCTTGTGATGACACTCTTGAGCGGAAAAATATATTCGTTTCTTATCGATTCAAGATTATGATGATCTTTTCAAAGCTCTCAGAACTAACTTTGGAACTACTGGATCACTAGAAAATCATCGCACCAAACTATCACAAGTAGTCCAAGAAGCTGGGGAAAATACGCAGAATTTCAATGGAAGATTCAACCAAAGAATGCACGAACTTTTGTACGCTGTACAATCAGAAAATCCTCTAGCACGCGAACGAGAAATTTGCATGAAATATGAAGAGCAAACAGTTCTCGAAAAATACATAATTAATTTAAGAGAAGAACTTTCAGACCGAGTTTCAAGCACAAATCCTAGCGATGTTAGAGAAGCACAGCAAATGGCAATCCAATCAGAAGTCTGGTTAGCTGAAAGAAGTAAAATTCGCTTATCCAAAAACACGATTAAACCCCAACTACCTGTTCATATAACCCTCAATAGATCTCCTTTTCAATCCTCAAACTCTCAATTCAGTAAACAAAAATACCCTTCGTTAAATAATCCTCCAAATGACAGCATACCTTTGCAGCAGAGAATCCAGTTATTTTGCAATCACTAAAAAACCTGGACACACCGAAAATCAATGTTTCTCCAAACAGAAAAATTTGCATACAAAAGCCTCGGGAAGTCGACCTCCGAATCGCGTGAATTAGAAAAAGAAGACATTCAGGAAACGGAAATGGAGACGGAGACAGAGTATCAGCAATATCTGGAAGATTATACTCTATCAGAGGACAATTACTCGGAGCAACTAAACCTGTAAAATTATTAGTCGATAGTGGCGCATCGATAAATCTAATAAAAGAAAATTGCATTAATAAATACCACCAGGGAATTTCAATGAACAAAGAGTTTTCAATGGGAAATGATAAGCACCGGACAAACGAAGGCACCAAGTTTAAGTTTCAAGGGAAAGAACATCTCTTTGTAATTGTACCAGAAAATTTTCCCATACCCGACGAAGGCATCATCGGAACACCATTCCTGCACTCTTATCAGTTCCACTTGTCAAACAGCTACCCCCAGCTCGATGATAAGGTCTATCCCTTGGAGTACGACGGTATCCTTATCCTAAAAACACCATAAAAATGATAACCGTGAAAACAAACAAAAAGCAGGGGCACATTCTCATAGAAGATAATCCCTACATTCCAAACTCTATTCACCGTATTGTTGACTCACAAGTTATGATTCCTGTTAGTAACGAAACCGAAACAGATTTGAGATTGAGTGACGAAGAGATAAATTACAAGTTTATCAATTTTGGCCCAGAACGAGAAGAGCGAATAACTTACATCACAAAGGAAGAACTACTATAAATGCTCGATTGAAATTACTGAACGGAAATTTAAGGCCTGAACATGTCGAAGATACCCATAGAACACATATACAAAAAATAGCTATCTCTTATCACGACATTTTCTTACTAAAGGGAGATCCACTACTCTTCACAAGTCTAGCATCACATAAAATCGTGATGAAAGATGAAACAAACATTAATATACGTCAACCACGACATCCGGAATGCCACAAAGAAGAAATATCAAAACAGGTAAACGAAATGCTAACTAAAAGCATAATAAAACCGTCGGACTCACCATTCAATTCACCACTTTGGGTCGTCCAGAAAAAATGCGACGTGTCGGGAAAACCTAAATGGAGGCTTGTTATTGATTTTAGAAAGTTAAATGAAAAAAAAAAGATGAAGATACCTACTCACTTCCTGCAATCGATGAAATTCTGGACCAACTAGGAAAAGTAAAATTCTTTTCAGCCTTCGATTTGAGCTCAGGATTTCAAGAAATTTCCATGGACGAGGACTCAAAGAAATATACTGCGTTTTCTCTACCTGAAGGACATTTTGACTACAATCGCATGCCGTTCGGCTCAAAAACGCTCCAGCCACATTTCAAAGAATGACGGACACAGCATTGAGAGGAATGTTAGGAAAAATATGCTTCACTTATCTAGACGACATTGTTGTCTTTGGAAGTACGCTCCAAGAACACAATGAAAATCTGGTAATCTTATTTGAACGCTTACGGGCTACTGAACTCAAACTCCAACATATCAGCTGTCCAAAATTTTAAAAGACCCGAAAAACAAAAAGAAGTCCTATCTTTCTTCGGATCAGCTGGATATTACCGAAAAATTATTAAAAACTTCTCTACGATAGCTAAACGATTAACAGAACTGGCAAAGTAAAATCAACCCTTTAATTGGACACCTTCTTGCGAAACAGTTTTTAAAACATTGAAAGATGCTCTTCGCTCAGCACCGGTTTTAAGATATCCTGACTTTAAGGACACATTTACGTTGACCACCGATGCGAGCAATGTTGGACTGGGGGCAATTTTATCTCAGAAGGGACACCCTGTTTGCTACATCTCAAGAACTCTGAATGAACCTGAGCTAAACTTCACTACTACCGAAAAAAAAACTTTAGCAATCGTCTGGGCAGTTAAGCGGTTTCGACAATATCTTTTCGGACGTAAATTCATAATACAAACGGACCATCAGGCTTTGACGTGGCTTTCTAACGTAAAAGACCCTTCTTCCAGGTTGATGAGGTCGAGATTTCCGATGAAAGCATACGCATATAAGATCGTGTATAAAAAAGGGAAGGAAAACACGGCAGCTGACGCGCCTTTAAGAATGCATCTTATTCAAGATCAAAATCTTTCAGAACAATTGGGAGAGAATGCACAAATCAATCAGGTAAATGACTCCCAAAAAGTCGATGAGATTGATACATCATCATGATCAGGCGAAGATAACCAACCAATTTCTGAAAGATTGCGAAATTATGAACGGACAGACGAAAAAGAAATTGAAAACAATTACGCAACCTGGAAAAGGAACCGCCTACCAAGTAAATTAAAAATCAAACCTGCTGCCACTGGAAAGAATTGGATTGAAATTAGCAAACAAAATATTTTCTCTTTGCTAAGAATCCAGTTACCAGACTATGACGAAGAAAAATGGGTCAAACTCCTCTGCATCAAAATTAAAGATTTCACCAGAAACAAAACCTGGGGCATACTTAAATTTCACATGGAAGATCCCTCAATCAAAGTTACGGAACGTGTACGCATCGGAGATATGTTGAATTTTCTATTACAGACAAAATTTACAGAACGCACATTTTTCCTGTGTGAACGACCTGACAAAAAATTAAGTGAAGAAGAGAAACAAAATCTGTTGAGGGAGGCACACGGAAACGTGGCCACTGGCCACATTGGTGAAAATAAAACAATCAAGAGACTACGCGAACAAACATCGTGGGAAAATATGTAGAAAGATGTTATGGACTTCGTTAAGAAATGTCAAGCATGCCAACGCGAAAAACTGACCCGAATTCGTCCCAAGGTTGAAACAGTCATGCCGGAAATGCCGACGCAGCCGAATGAGAAGATCGCGAAGGACATAGTTGGCCCCCTACCGGAAACAACGAGTGGAAACAAACCTATTTTATCCATTCAAGATGTGATCACAAAATATATAATTCTTATAGCACTATGCGAAACGACGAACGAAAGCATACTAACAAACCTGCTGGATCGTTACATTTACATATTTTCTTCTCCAAAGCACATCTTAACTGACCAGAGCGCCAACTTTGCATTGGAATTGGTTAAAAATTTGAAAACCTTTTTAGAATCAAACGCATCAGAACAACTGTTTTCCATCCACAAAGCAATGGAGCCCTCGAGAAAACTCACGGAACAATTAAAGATTTGTTAAAGACATACATGGCCGATAATGAGACGGAATGGGACCAAAACTTGAACGTAATATGCTTAGCATTTAATACCGCAGTCCACGATGGTACAGGTTTAACGCCGTTTGAAATGACATTCGGAAGAAAAGCCAAATTACCCTCAGCTTTAGCAACAACCACGTCGTTAACCCATCAACAATTGTTAGACATTTGGCGAAAGAGACATGAGGAATATTTGGAGAAAGGAGGAACTGCCATTCAATAAACACAGGATAGGAATGATTAAAAAGGCAGCAGAATGCAAAAATAATCATGAGTAATCCTCTTTTCGAACCAGGAGATTTAGTATTATTGCATAATCATAGCAAAGCAACAAAATTAGACAGTGAATGGTTCGGACCCTACACCATATGCAAACGCGTTCGTTATTCTGATTATGAAATTTTGTACAATAATCAGCATTACACTGTACACGCTAATAGATTAAAGCTAATAGATTAATTATACGACCTCATTCTTTGTGAAATAAGGCAACGGACATTCTAGCTTACTCAGGCACTCCAATCCTTGTTCAAGACTTTGCACTTTATAAATGCGATATTTGCGAAATAATTCAAAAATGTCTTCCAAACCTCTATTTTAATTTTTTTTGTACCAACTAGAAGATAAAAAAAAAGAAATGAAATAATACCTCAAGTTGTCACCTACGTATTGGAGACCGCGCATACGATAGATTTAGAGAGTAATTTACATTATAAAGCTAGCATATTTAGAAGGAAATAATCTATACAGATCCAAAGCATTCCAGGATAAATTCACTCTAACAGGGGAGGTGTAAAGCTAGAAAGAATAAGTAAAAATATTGTAGCTTTATAAACACGCTCTTCTAAAGCACAGTAGTTTCGTAGGCTATGAATAGATAGATATCACTTCCTCCCTTCAAACTGATAAGGGCAGTGGACTGTACTCTTTTATCATGGGACCGACCCGGCAGGGCCTCGGCCCCAAAAGCATCATTCCTTGTCTGACTGCTACGGCGTCAACTTGTGTTTCATTCAAATAAACTAACTGACCAGATCTACGAATCTGCGTCACAAAAAATTAAATTAAAGTGACTTTTTATTCAGACCGTCACAAGTGGCAATTAGAAAATACATATTCCAAAAAATATATATGTTATAATATAAATCTTTTTATGAATGTTAGTTGTATTTTTAAAAAATTTCAATAAAACGAACATCACGTGCGTCCTAAACTACGACCCAAGACAGATTTATGTGTAAACATCTTCGGTAAACGTTAACTGAAATTGAAATCTTACACAATGCAAATAATACTCACGCGCATGTAGGAGTATAAACATTTATTTTCTCTTATATGTAATGTCGTGCAAAAGTTTCTGGACATTTATTTTCCAATACGTTGAACAAGCACCCTAGTTTTATTAATAATAAACTGTAGATTTTCTCTCAATTATTGCATCAAAGGTAATACACCGAAAAAACGATATTCTAATTTTAATAATTTCCCACTAAGTTTAAGAATATTTGCAACTTAAATAGGCGCCAAGAAAATATGCTTAATGTACGATGAAGGCCCTCTTCCCTTAAGAATATATATTCTTGTCTAATTGTAAGAGTTTCCCACTAAATTTAAGAATATTTGCAACTTAAATAGGCGTCAACATATTCCTAATGTACAATGAAGGCCTTCTCACATTAAGAATATATATTCTTATCTATAAGATAATAAGTTACAGTTAATCTTAGACTATAGTAAGATTTGAATACTTTTTATTTCACAAATATTTTTGTGGTAAATAATACAATATAAATTATTATTAAAAGTATTACATTGCAATTATACGTTATACACAACACACAAATGAAAATATATAATGTATATATAGTTATAGATCTATATATATATTGTAGCAGTCTTATTTAATTTTATTTTATTTCACTGTAAATAACAGAAAGTTTTAGTTAATTGTTAACTGTAGGTACTGTACAACTTATACGTGACAATTACAAGAAAAGCTTCGAGAAATTGATGTAAAAAATAGCAAAAAAAAACTTATATCTTTACAGCCAATGCTTGAAAGTAATATAGGTATTGTCATCAGCTCCTGTACAAGGAAAACATGGATAGAACGACACTAAACTATACGACACTAAACAAACACTTCAAATTCGTAAAATTTCAAACTGAAATATATATTGCATTTTCAAAAAAATAGTTGAATTATCAACCGGAAAAGATTTTCTACCCAAAGAGATGAATTTTGAACACAAAAAGACGTATTTTCGAAAAAAAAATATTAATAATTTTAAACTAAATGATTTTATTAACAATAAAATACATGAACTTTCCAGTAAAACATACGAGTATTCTCAAAAATAGGCAAAGATTCAACCAAATAGTAAAATTTTCAAGCCAAAAAGACGAATTATTTTAAAAACAGTTGAATTTTCAACAAAAAAGTTATTTTCAATCAATAAAGATGAATTTTCCACCAAGAAGGATAACTTTTCTACCATAAATGATGAATTTTTGAACGAGAATGATGACATCAACGAAATAGTTGAATGTTTTAAAAATAATTAGGTTTTTTACAAAATAGTTCAATTTTTTACAAAATAGTTCAATTTCCTGAAAAATAATTCAATTTTCAGCAAACAAAGATTTAGTAATCAGTGGACTTGAAATCGGAAAAAATGGATTAAAAAAAAAAGATAATTTTCAATCAAGAAAGATGAATTTTCAAGAAGATAGTAGAATTCTCAACGAAAAAGTTGAGCTTTCAACACACATAAATAATTTTGTACTCAAAAAGATGACTTTTTAACAAAATATATACATTTTCTACCAAATGGTTGAATTTTTAAACAAAAGCTTGTATCTTTAACAAATAAGAATAATTTTCTAACAAAAAACACGAATTTCCAACAGAATGCATGAATTTCCAAAATTTTGTTTTCAATTTGAACGTCAAAAAGACGAATTATCTACAAAAATTTACACTTTCAACCCAAAAGTATGATTTTTAAACCAAAAAGTTTAATTTTCAACCAAATAGTTCAACTGTCTACTAACCTGTTGAATTTTCAAGCTAAAAAGATGAATTTTCTACAAAACAGTAGAATTTTGAACATAAAAGTCAATTTAAAAGCAAATAGTTGACTTTTCAAATATAAAAAATTATTTTTTTGTCATAACAGTTCATGTTTAAGTCAAATAATGGACTCTTCAACCAAAAGAGATGAATTCTCAACGAAGCATGTAGCAGTTAATATTTCAACTAAACAATTGCTTTTTGAACCAAAAAGGATAGATTTTCTACCAAGAAGATTAAAATTCTAGCAAGAAAGACGAATTTTGAACAAAATACATGAATTTTCAACCAAAAAGTTGAACTCTGAACTAGAAAAGATAAAATTTCAACCAAATAGTTAAATTTTTAACTGAAAAGATAAATTTTCAACCAAAAATGGAATAGTTTTATTATCAGTTGAAAAAAGTGTTTTTTCAACCAAACATGAAACGAATTTCCATGAATATAGTTAACTTTTCAACCAAAGAGATGAACAACGTTAACTAAAAAAATAACTTTTTAACAAAATGGTTGAATTTTTGATAAAAAGATGACTTTTTGAACAACGCAGTTGCATTTTCAAATAAAATAATTACATTTTTCCAAATAATAGAATTTTTAAACAAATAAGATGAATTCTGAAATAAAAATATAAAATAGTGGCCACTTTTTCTACACCACTAAACCATTGAAAAAAAGATTAAACACAAAAAACAAAGCAAAAAATAACTTTAAAAGAAGTCAATCCACAAAATAACTTTTAAAAAAATCATTCTTAATACTTATATTCAAAGAACTAGACAAGCTCGCCAAGTTGGTGGTCTTCTAGCCACGTTTTCACTTCTTCCATTTTTCATCTGAAATCTGTTGCAATAATTGGATAATAAGTGACGAGCTCGAAAAAATGCAACCAATTCTGAGGATAAATCGCATGTGTAGATCTCTAACTCTATCTCTATCTCTTCGCAGAGAACGTTAATGTGAGAAAAGTTTGATGTCACATGTCAACAAATAAATAATGTAGAGAGGTTATGTCTCGGTGTGGTACGCCTCAATGTGACATCAGACATTTCTCACTGTAACATTTTCTATAAAGAGAAGGAGATGGATGTGCACACGCGATGTATCCTTACAATTTGTTCCGTATCTTCACGTTTGTTAATAATTACGAATGCGAAAAACTGACCGCACAAAATTGATACGCACGAAACATTGAAAAAACTGATTGAACAGAGCAAGGCGCACTACCCTTTGCACGTTTCTTCTTTCCCCACTCATATTCTCATTTTAAGAATATTTTTTGCCCTTGGCTAGAAGATATTCTTAAAGTAAGGATTCCGCTTACTTCATTAAGAATATTACTAAGAATATGCCTGTAAGAATATGACAATCTTAATATTAGAATATCGTTTTTTCGGTGTAAAAGTGCCTGTTTTATGGGCATAAATGAAAGCCAGTATGTGTTCATTTTATTAGAAGTTGTTTGAAAAAACGTCAAATGTCAATGTTTCCGGAAAACATCAATAAATTCGGAAATAACCAATTTTTTATTGTTTTTGGGCAAATTTTGAAGATAATATTCTGCAAGTCTGTTAGAATATCAATATAGAAAAGTTCTTTAAATTAAGCTTAGGTTTTGATTGCATCAAAGGAAAAATTCTAGAAATATCTTATCAAGTCACTAAAATAATTTAAAAAATTATCTTCAAAACTAGTGCAAAGAGATAAAAAAATATTAATTGCTTTTAGATTTCTTAACGTTTTTCGGAAACATTAAAATTTGTATTTTTTGTAATAACTTCTAATAAAATTAATATATTTGTTGGAAGTGCAACGGTGAATACTCTTGTGATAGAATAAGAATATAGTTTTCTCTAAATAAGAAATGTTAAAGACATTTAAGTCCGAAAGCACCCAAAGGGTCTTGAGGGAGTTTTGTCAAGCAGGTCAAAAATTCAGTCAGTCTAAGTGCGACCATTGACGCGTACGGTTCAGCTCACTTAAAGTAAATCATTTATGAACTATCTTTTTCTTTCATGTAACATTATTACTTGAATATATATATCATTTATCCCAGTTATAGTGTTTCATTTATCTGTGTGTTCAAATCCCTTTTCACATACGTTTTTCTACTTATTTAGTGCTTAATTTAATATTCTGTAAACTGCAAACTGCTAACAGGTTATGGGACCCAGGATACCCACGTTACAGAAGTGACAGTTAAACAATAATAAGTGTTGTCGGTAGACAAAAACGTGCAGTGATAAAACTAAAGTGAACACACAAGTGAAAGTGGATAAAGTGTAAGTGAGTGCGTCTAAGGATATTGAGTGGTCATGGCGGACAGTGTAGTTTTCAAAATTGAAAAACTCAGGGGTGACAACTATCAAGTGTGGAAATACAAATTAGAGTTGTTGCTAATTAAAGAAGGTGTCTGGGAAAACGTCCGCGAGGAAGTACCCACAGTGCCAACCGATAAATGGAAGAAGGATGACGATGAAGCCCGCGCTACTATCGGTTTAGCAGATGAAGACAATCAGCTTATCTACATACGGGAAGCGAAAACAGCTCGTGAGGCTTGGGAATCTTTAAAGAAGCATCACGAAAAATCAACGCTGACAAATAAGATATTTTTGTTAAAAAGAATTTGTAGCCTAAAGTTAGAAGAAAGCGGTAATATGCAAGAACATGTGGATACAATGTTAAATTTAGTGCACAAATTGGCAGCGCTCGGCGAGACATTAAAGGACAATTTAGTCGTTGCTATGCTCCTTGTAAGTTTACCAGATTCATACGGTACGCTGGTAACAGCATTAGAATCAAGATCTGAAGACGATCTCACTTTAGAGTTCGTGAAAGGTATACTTATAGATGAGTATGAAAGGCGCCGACATTCCAGTATAGTTAACTCATCAAGCGAATCAGCCATGAAAGTTTCAGGTAGCAAAAATAATTCAGGACAGCAAAGTAAATGCTATTTTTGTCAGAAGTCTGGTCACCAGAAGAAGGACTGCACAAAACATCAAAAGTGGAAAGCCAAAAAGGAAAAGGAAAATAAAGGTTCAGGCTCCGATAATAAAGCGAACATCTGTTTCTTGGCCAATGAAGGAAAAAGTGAAATTTTCGGGGAATGGTACGTAGATTCAGGGGCTTCGAGCCACATGGCGATCAGCCGTAAATTTTTCCAGGATTTTAAGCAGCTTAATACAATCGTTCGTTTGGCTAAACGAGAAATTACAGCCAAAGTCCTTGGCATAGGGACGGAAGTAATAAAGTGCCTAAATGAAGACGGAACTCAGGTCAATGTAACGCTAAAGGATGTGCTCTACGTTCCGTCCTTCGGAAATAACTTAATTTCTGTACGGAAGATTACTAAGAATGGTCATCAGGTATTACTTTCGGGCGCCGACTGCAAAATACTCTCTGGAGGAAGGACAATAGCAGTAGCAGCAGGTTGCGGGGACAACCTATACAAGTTGGTGACAGAAGAAACAGCATATTTGGCAACAGCTGAAGATCGGCATATAGAAGATTGCCAGCATGAATGGCACAGAAAATTCGGTCATCGAGATATCGAGGCAATTAAGGAACTCGCAAACAAAGAGCTTGCATCAGGTATAAAGATTACGGACTGCGGAATGAGGCTTAGGTGTGAATGCTGTGTTCAAGGAAAATTAGCTCGTAAACCATTTCCAAAAGTATCTGAAAGTAGGACAACGGCAACGCTGGACTTGATACATACAGACGTTTGTGGCCCCATGAGGACAATCACCCCAGGTAACAAAAGGTATATCCTTACAATTACTGACGATTATAGCCGATATTCTGTCGTTCATTTGATGTAGCATAAAGGTGAAGCTGCAGGTTTCATTAGGCAATTTGTAGTGTTTGTGAAAACACAATTTAAGAAGAAACCTAAGATAATTCGTTCAGATCAAGGAAGGGAATATGTGAATGGTGATCTGCAGAATTATTTAAGGAAGGAAGGGATTCGCATGCAGTATACAGTCGCTTACTTGCCCCAGCAGAACGGTGTAGCAGAACGAAAGAACAGGTCCCTGCTAGAAATGGCAAGGTGCATGCTCATCGACGCTGCAATGAATAAAAAATATAGGGGAGAAGCTGTAAATACAGCGAATCATTTGCAGAACAGACTTCCTACAAAATGCCGAATGAAGACACCGTATGAGTTATGGCATTCAGAGAAACCAAATGTCGAGAACTTACACGTTTTCGGATGCAAAGTTCTCGTACAGATCCCAAAGGAGCAACGAGGTAAACTGGACAACAAACCTGAGGAATTAACCTTCGTTGGATATTCAGAAACTTGTACAGGATTTCGATTGCTGAATACAAGTACAACTAAGATTACAATCAGTCGAGATGTATTTTTCAAGGAAGCACAGGTATCAGAAAATAAAGATCTAAAGAAAAATATCAGTAAAGATAAAAGGGTTACTGAAGTAATCATTCAAGCACCGTCTGAGTCATCTGGAGAAACAGAAGAAGCAGAACAAGGAAATCAAGACATCGAGGGAATTTTTCATCAAGAAAACGAATTTGAGGATACATAGAATGAAAATTCATCAAAGGAAGAAAGTGAAGTAGTGGAGGAACGCCCACAAATTCAAGCCAGGCATTCTGCAAGAAGTAATTTGGGAGTACCCCCCTCTAGGTTCATGGCAGGTGTAGCTACAGAAAGAGATAGAGAACCGACCAATTTTCAGGAAGCAATGACGTCATCGAGCGGTTCTGAATGAAAAGCAGCAGCGGAAGAGGAGATGGAGTTATTAAAGGAAAACGGAACCTGGAATTTGATTGAACCACCAGCAAATGCAAAGATAATTGGTTGCAAATGGGTTTTCAAGTTGAAAACAAATGCCGAAGGGGTTGTAACCAAACACAAGGCAAGGTTGGTTGCTCAAGGCTTCTCGCAGAAGTATGGAGTCGACTACGACGAAGTCTTTGCTCCTGTCGTGAGATCAAGTACATTTAGGACACTTCTAACTATCACAGGTAAAGAAAAATATAAAGTGTATCATTATGACGTTAAACCCGCATTTTTAAATGGAGAGTTAAAGGAAATCGCTTTAATGAAACAACCAGCAGGTTTTGAAGTTAAAGGTAAAGAAAATTTCGTGTGCAAGTTAAATAAATCAATTTATGGTTTAAAGCAGGCAGCAAAAGCTTGGTACGAGAAATTAAATGCAGTTTTACAGAAACTTGGATTTACACAAGGTGAAGCCGACCCATGCTTGCATTTCAAAGAAACTCGAAAAGATAAAATCTATTTAATTAGTTATGTCGACGATTTGATTATTGCTTGCAAAGATGAAGGTGAAATTATCCAAACCGGAAAGGACTTATGAAAAAGTTTTCAGTTAACCAACTTAGGAAAACTAAGACACTATCTTGGAATCCAAATCGATCAGGATAAAGATGGAATTTTCAGCATAAACCAGGAACAGTACATAGAAAAAATGCTAAGGTCAACTGGATTGCAGGACGCAAAACTATCAAAAGTTCCGTTAGATGCTGGATACGTGAAGGCACGAGAAGATGAAGAGCCTATGGAAGATAACAACTGTTATCGGAAGCTCATTGGGAAACTTCTATACATCGCAGTCAACACGAGGACGGACATTGCAGCAAGTGTCTCAATCTTGAGCCAGCACAACGTTGGAGCGACTGAGACAGATTGGAACGAAGCGAAGAGAATTGCAAGATATTTAAAGGGAACGAAGGAATTAATCTGCGGATGCAGATTGGGCTCAAAATCGAGAAGATAGAAAATCAAACAGTGGTTTTTTATTCAAGTTTAATGGGCAACAATAAGCTGGACTTGCAAAAAGCAAGACTGCGTGGCACTATCATCGACAGAGGCGGAGTACATCGCGCTTGCAGAAGCCACACAAGAAGGAACCTGGATTCGACAACTTTTAGATGATTTTCAACAAGGTAAACAAAGTGCAACAAAAATTTTTGAGGATAATCAGGGTTGTTTAAAGTTGATAGAAAACAGAAAATTCAGTAATAGAACAAAACATATATAAACTAAATTTCATTATGTTAGAGATTTAAAAGATCAGGGAAAAGTGTTTTTTGAATATTGCCCAACAGAATCTATGTTAGCGGACATGTTAAAAAAACCTTTAAATAATATGAAGTTATCAGTTTTTCGAAAACAGTTTGGTTTAATTTAAAGGACATTAAGAGTGCATCGTTCAATTTAAAGGACATTAAGAGTGCATCGTTTTTTAAAAGACATTAAGGGTTCATCGTTGAGGAAGGGTGTTGGAAGTGCAACGGTGAATACTCTTGTGTTAGAATAAGAATATAGTTTTCTCTAAATAAGAAATGTTAAAGACATTTAAGTCCGAAAGCACCCAAAGGGTCTTGAGGGAGTTTTGTCAAGCAGATCAAAAATTTAGTCAGTCTAAGTGCGACCATTGACGCGTACGGTTCAGCTCACTTAAAGTAAATCATTTATGAACTATCTTTTTCTTTCATGTAACATTATTACTTGAATATATATATCATTTATCCCAGTTATAGCGTTTCATTTATCTGTGTGTTCAAATCCCTTTTCACATACGCTTTTCTACTTATTTAGTGCTTAGTTGAATATTCTGTAAACTGCAAACTGCTAACAATATTGCTTTCAATTTAAGACCATTAAGCGTATAATTTTATCAGGTTTCGTGTAATAATTGGAAGTAACCCTTAGCAATTAAATATAACACTTGTTAAAAATATCCAAAGAATACCGTTTCTAGTATGAATTTAATAGAAAACTGCTATTTTGCAGTTTTTGCGGTCACTTTCCAAGCACAATAACAATGGCTTGAAAGGGTGTGGGGAGTCAAAATGAAAACTCACTGGGTGAAAATTATTCTTTGAACATGCGTGAAGAGGTTTTAATGCTTCAATTCACAAAAATTTTATAACAAGTAGCTCTTTTCTCCATTGTTTTGAAAATCAAGCTTTTCCAATTTAAGACCCTATGTTAATTTCAAAGGCTTGGGGGCACTGGTTAACTTTGACAAAAAAAGAAAACAAGAAAAATGTTGAGTTGATAAACTGTATAAATATAAATGAAGTATTTATTTTCAACATTGAACTATAGTTCGATTCTTAACAAAAGAATAATAATAAAATTGATTTTATAAGACGATTATGAATCTGTTCATAATTAAATTATTTATAGATTTTTACGTTAGAAATTGAACTATTTTAATTCGAAAGCCTTAGTAATTAATCAAACGTTTGCATTCGATTCAAACTTCAAAATCTTTGCTTAATTTTCAAAAACAATTTCATTAATATATTCATAATTAAATGCTTTTATTCAATTTCAAATCCTATTCAAATATTATTGCATTGTAAAATACTCCATTTTTTAAGCATTCAGTTTGAAATATTGAATAAAAAAAATTTTGTTTCAATATTTAACAACATTTGACTGTTTATTTAAAATGGGAAATTATAAATCAAACATTCAAAAATAAACTAAATAAAATAAAATAATTTAAATTAAATAAACCTCGAATCGTTCGAATTTCAGGGTGCTGAAAGTAAACTTAAAAATTTGCATTGTTTTATTTTTTTTATTTTTTATTTGTAAATGACATTTTTCAATTTATATTTTTCAAGAAACAACTTATAATCACTAAATTGTACTGGTTTTAAGTTAAAATGGTTTGAAAATGATATAATTTTGAACACTTCCAAATTTCTCTGAAAGAAATCTGGACACGCTTTGAGGTTCGCTATATCTGTTATAATAAACTTAAGATATGAAAGTAAATATGAAATGTTAAAAAATAAATAAATTGAAATTGAATTATTGGGAATAAAATAAGCCTCGAATCATTAAAATTTCAGAGTGCTGAATGCAAACTTAAAAATTTGTATTGTTACATTTTTTTTTTAATTTTTAATTTATGAGTGACATTTTTTAATATAAATGTTTCAATAAAAATGTAAAATCCTTCAATTGTAGCGTTTCAAGCTAAAATTGTTTAAAGATGATACAATGTTGAACATTTAAAAAATGTATTGATTCATTCTTCAAACTATTTTATTTCCTAAAACGCATTTTCTCCTTTGCCTTTCGAAATTATAAAAAATGTACACGGAAAAAAGTAGATAGTTAGATTCACTTTCATGTATTGTTAACTTCAAGTTTACTTGTTCACATTGTACAAGAAACCATTCAAATAGTTTTTTATACTGAATGAGATTGTAATCTCAAAATATGCAAAACCTAAAGTCAGCATTACTACTTCAAATTGTGAAAAGAAAGATTACTAAGAACAAGTAGTTTCAATAACTATTTGGAATAGTATAGTTGAACATGTAAACTGTATGAATAACTAATTCACATAATAAGCAAAGCATTGTGAGTTTGACTTTTGCAAGTGAGTTCGATCTCCTTTTTCGCATTGAAATAAGCACTGCGCGAGATTGTTAGCCCTACTATTTGAAATTGTGAGTAACTTCAGTGGCATAACTAGAAACGTGTAGGCCCTTTCCGAAAAATTTTTTAGGCGTTCCGCTTGAAATTAAAAAAGAAGGAAGACTTATAACTTGCTTATCAGTAAAACAACAGATTTTCGCTTCTCAATCTATAAGACAGACCATCCACTGACATTTTACAAAAGGAAATAAATTGTCAGAAACTATTTTATAATGGTTTCTCTTTTTTCATAATATTAGTTGAGATAATTCTTATAGATAAACATAGTGAATAACTGTATACTTCGATACAGTTTTTTTGTTTTGTATAAAATTTTCAGAATATAAAAATATTATGAAAAATTATAAATAAAAAAATATTTTTTTTACATTACTTCTGCTATGGAATTTTTTGCTCATCATATTTTTAATTCCTCATAACAATAAAAATGATTGAGATCGTACTTGATTTAGCCACCCAGGATGGAATATTATATTATTTGGAAGAATTTTTTTCAGTAGAATAATGCATTGTTTTCGACATATCATTTTTTGAATCAATAATTAAATAGTATATTATGCATCTAGGGGGAGAAAAAGTGCCTCTCCCCCTTGGCGCATAAGATATTTTTCATAACAAATAGATGATTTCAGACATTTCTCGAAATACAGTCATGATTTCAGTCCGTATTAGATTTTGTATAATGAAGCATGAAATTAATGTTAACCTAATCTATGGTAATTTTAAAGGTGATTTATGGTAACTTATCATAGATTATCCAAAATTCATTTTTTTAAATTTCCATAAATCACCGGAAATTTATGGAAAATTTCAGTAATTTGTGGTAATTTTACAGGTGAATATGGTAACTTACCCAAAATTCATTTTCAAAAATTGCCATAAATTTACGAAAATTTATGAAAATGTTCCATAAACATCCGGAAATTTATGGCAAATTTTGGTAATTTATGGTAATTTTACAGGTAAATATGGTAACTTACCATGGAATACCCAAAATTCATTTTTTTAAATTTTCATAAATTTCCGGAAATTTATGAAAAATGTCGGTCATTCATGGTAATTTTGCAGGTGAATATGGTGACTTAACCAACATTCATTTTTTTAAATTTCCATGAATTTCCGCAAATTTATGTATATATGGTAACCTTCCATAAATAACCGCAAAATTATATTATCTGCAACCAAAATTTTCTCTCAGTTTTTACCGTGAGTGGGCTGATAATCATAAAATGCGAGTTCATAGTTGCATAATTTTCATTATTCATCTCTGACGTCACTTTTGAGTCCCTAGGGAGTAAAAAGTAGAGCTTTAGCCCCGCTTCATAGGCGTTGAAAAGGGCTGAAATCATGCATGTGTCATCAAAAAATAATTTGTAATACAATTTTACTTCAAATTAATTTCCATATTTAAAGCAGTAATAATTTTTTCAACCTTTTCACATTGATGTTTGTAGAAATCAATATCATTTATTAAACATTTTTTTTCTCATTTTCTTAAGATTTTTAACAACAGTGAAATCTGCAATTCTACTGTGATATCGCGATCTTTAATATTCGTTTCTCGAAACCGTTTTTTTACATTCTCATTCTAATGAGAAGGTATTGGTTTTATGTAAAATTTGACTTGGTCGGTTTTGATCAAATCTCCATGTTTTGAGACCCCCTGAGCTAGAAAAAAAGGTTTTTACCAAGGTGTATGTCTGTCTGTAGTCTGTCTGTCTGTAGGCACGATAACTTTCGAAAAAATAATCAGATTGGGTTGTGCTTTGGCACACTTTTTTAGGGCCTAAAAAGAAAGAACAAGTTCGTTAATCAACTATTTTGGATGAAAATTCAAAAAGTGAGCACATTTTGAAAATTTTTGAGATCATTTTTTTCAAAATTTAAAAACTCTATGCACGGCTGTTCATAGCACTCCAAAACTCGAACAATTTATCCCAATGACTTTTTCGGATAAAAAGAAAATTACCGGAGTTATAGCATTTTAAAAATTACAAAAAACAAACGTAAATGAACATTTTATGCCGAAAAACGCACGATATGGAAAAAAGTCAAGAGGAGGAAAATGTTTCTTTTTGAGCACCCTACAATATTTTCTTAACAACTTTTTGAATTTGTTGAAAAATCAAAAATCCAAATTTTGATCACACAAAAAAATAATTAAAAATCAAAAATTTCATTTTACTGTCAAACTATGCAAGATACGACTGAAGATGAATGGAAAAAAATTATGCACCCAAAAATGATCTCCAAATTTGTCATTATTCACTTTTTGATATGATGCGTAGTTTTTATTTTATTCGTAAAAGACAGCATTGGAAATAGTAAAATTAAATTTTTAGACGAATAACACAAGCTACGAGAAAAATGACAGAGACAAAATTTGTTCATCCAAAGAAAAGGTAGAAATTTGTTATAAATCGTGTTCTTATAGGATGCGTAGTTTTTGTTTCATTCGTGACTTTTTCATTTCAATCATACGGTGCACAGAACCGAGCGTGGAACGCAAGGTTCAAATGATTTCCAAATCACATATCGAGCGCGAAGCGCGAGTGTCTGGATGAGAATATGTTCCTTAAGGTCGATAGAACCTTGAGTAAATAAAGTTCCATTTCATTCTAAAATAAAAACAAATTTAACAATCACTTCACATGTAGAGGTTTTGATAATTTTCTAATATTTGCAAATAAACTTTTTCTTTCCATCAAAGTCGAACACGAAGTTCAAAAATCTAGAGAAACCGAGCGTAAAGCGCGATTTAAATACGTCCGAGCGCGTAGCGCGAGGTGAATATATAATCGAGCACGAAGGGCGAGATAAATATATGATCGAGCGCGAAGCGCGAGATCCAACAGTCGCGCGCCCTAGGCGCGCTCAAACTTGCGAGCGAAGCGAGCCGCGCGAGATGAGAATGTGCCCGCATAGCGGGCAGATTTTTTTTTTGTATTAAACAGTTTTTATTCTAATTCAGCATCCCCATATCTCATGAAAAAAATTTTATTTTTGCAAAAAATTTAAATTTGAATCACTATTCAATGTTTGTTTCATCATAAAATAGTGATTTCAATTTTGCATTTGATATATTATCACAATGCTTAAACTATTTTTTTATTCATACACATTTCAGTTATGTAAATTAATGTTACGTTTCAAATGAAAACAGATGATAATGAAGCAAAATTAAAAATTCCAACGATTTCATTCGAAATCATTTTTTCAAGTCTTGATTTACAAAAATACAAAATATGTAGTTTTTAGAAATTGTAATTTTAATCATTTTACAATAATACATATAAATTACTAATAATATATTTACTGTGTGAGTTGATACTTTTAAGCAAAATATTTTTCCCTAGCTTGTTACAATTTATTAGATATCACCTGTAAGAGATTAATTTAAAAAATTGTAAGTAGACATTTATTTTCTTAGTTGGCCACGTTTTTCTCAGAGAAACCGCTTGATCGAGACGTCAGAAAAATCTAAGCGGTTCCGTAGCTCACTTGACTAAGGCGTGCGCTATATTTAGGTTTTAGGACAGGTTTTAGGTAGGCAGGTAGGGTTCGATTCCCCAGCGGGGGCGATTTTTCAAAGCGTTAGAGCGTGTGATCATATGTGTAAGACTCTATGCGTGCGACTGTGTAAGAATAATCGTAAATTACGTGCAGTAATGATATATAACATTATTTTTTTCCTCCTCGAATCGATCGACATTGTACATCATTTTTGTTTTGTATAGAATGCGTGCAGTGCATATATATTTTTTTTAAACAAAATTCACGACGAAAAGCTGCGGTTCAATTTAAAATAGTTAGAACTAGTGGTTTCGAGAGTTCTTCTAACGATCCACTTTTTTCCGTGTATGGTAAATGAGACGATCCCATACTTCAAGTATATTGAAATAGTATAGATAAAGTATATCTAAAGTATAGCTGAGGTACGGCTGTAGTATAGCTAAAGTATAGCTGAAGTATAGCTGAAGTATGGGAGATACTTCATCTATACTTAAGTATAGCTGAAGTACAGATTATACTTCATTTATACTTAAGTATGGCAAAAATATCGGACATAGAATTGTACTCATTTGTTCTTCAAATATACACTAGCAACGTGATACAACATAATATATCATAAATGACAGCTCGTCCAAATATTTTTAAAGTTCGCGATTCAAGTGAATTCGTGAGTCAACTATATTTTGAATATTGTTCGTGAGGATATACAATATGCAACGGATATACAATGGGCTACTTATGTGACTGTTATGTCATATATATTGGTAAGAGATCCAGAATCTTTGATTCCTAAACATAATATCAATAGCATAAAAGGGTTCAATAAAATTGTTACTTAGGTGAAATGCTTAGTGTTAAATTTCATTAAGTGAAACAATTTATGTTACAATTAACATTTTAAATATTTGCATTTTACTTATTTTAGAATTTTCAAACAATATTCTTTGACATTATGAAAATCATGATTCTGGATCTCTATTTTCATGTATTTCCGATTACTGATTAGGGTCCATATCTCATGTTACATCTGCGGCCTGTCACATCTGCGGCAAGTCACAACTGCGGTGGAGAGACTTGCCGCATTTTTGCCATCTTTAGAACTATGTAAAAAAAATCACGTGCGTCCTAAACTATGACCCAAGACAGATTTATGTGTAAACA